>OY720344.1:37287810-37429625 GCA_963082975.1 Labia minor | reverse complement strand
ATCTTATCTTTTCTTTTAAAGTAATAATTTAATGTAGTTCTTTCTAACTGCCCTATAACTCTGGATAGATGCATTTTGGATTAAAATCCGAACATTTGATGAGACCCTGGATTTAGTTATATGGATTTTATCAAAAAAGTGAAAATACAAAATCACTGGATCTTTGAATTTAAATCCAAAAAAGGATCACGATACTTCTGCCCATCTCTGCGTCTGGGAGGGTTCCTCCTAAAAAAGGAGCCTATTTAAAGGCGTTAAACCCTCTCCCTGATTTAGATTTATTTATTTTTAATATCAATTTATTTTTATATATAATTTTTATAAGTTTTTCTTTTTATATATATTTTTTTGTATAATTATATGCAAACACGTGGTCAGATTGTTTTGTAGCTAAGTTGACAATGCAAAAAGGGTCACGTGATCCCTTACAGCCAATCACCTTGCTGCATTTAGTTGATTTTGGCCAAGGGCTACTTCCCTTAGCTTCGGAGAGTTGGTCACTATCCACTTGCTTTTAGGACGCGCTGTTGTTTACATGCTTTTGGCTTTTTAGCTGTGAATTTGCCATTTTGGATTTGTTGTTGACCACGTGTTTTGTAAACTGTGTTGAGGTATTATTATTATTATTATTATTATTATTATTATTAATTGCGTATGGACCGTCTTGGATCACGCAAAGCTCCCTTTCATGATGCGATTGCTGACTTCTAATATTGAATCGATGATCTTCTTGTTTCACAATGAACGCCACGCCCAGAAGTGTTAAACCTCTTCCAATTCGCTTATTATTATTATTATTATTTTGTAAACTTCTTTTGTTTAAGCTGAACATAAGCTAGCATTTATTCCTTTTTATTTTTATATTTAATTTGTAAATTCTAACGATTACCTCCTTTTAATTTTTATATCAATTTCATTTTTTTTTTATTTTTATTTTATATTAATTTTCTTTTCACTAAATATTATAATGTGGCAACGAACCTCTTTCTTTTATTTGTAAAAAATTTAAACTAACTTTTCCTTTGCAGATCCATATGTTAGCATTGGATATTTTTTGATTAATTTAATTTTGTTATTATTTCTTTCTTATCTTGGTTCTCCAAGGCGAATCGCCTAAGCACTGATAGTCAAACGTACTGCACTCTTTGGTGAAATTTATTTCAGGGTTCCTTTCCCAACAAAATTTATTTCCACCCCGTGTGAAATCTTTTTTAACTCCTTCACTAGTAGCACAGGTGATCCGACCGGCTCAACAATATTTCATTTTGTTTCGGCTTGTCCAATAGGTTTATCCTCAGAATATCTTCTCCCTAATCTTCTACCTCTAGATATTTGTGGGATATTTTTAAGACACCCCAAAGTTTTATAATGAACTGAAAACTCTGAATTTATACTATTCTTAATTCGACAAAAATGCTTCCAACGAAGGAATTGTTTGAAGTTCCTGAAGAGATAGAATTCCCTGGAAGCCAAATTTGGTGAATACGGTGGATGATCAAACAATTTGTACTTTACAAGTCAACTTCAAATGGTTTTAAATAAAGAATGAATTGATAGATCAAAATAAAAATTTTAGTCTGTTCATATGAAAGATTAAATATTAAACTGTCTTATTTGTTTTGATTCTTTTACTGGTTCAAAACTTCAACCAATCTGAATATTCTTATTGAATCATTAAAACACAATTTCATTAGAAATAAATAAAAAAAAAATTATATTCTATAGTTAAATATTTAAACTATCAATGATGGTTATTAATTATGATGCATATATAATTAAATATTTATATAAGATTTCTAAACATTTTACTAGAATTTATATTTATATTAATAAATGAAAATTGTAATATATATGAAATATATATTTTTAAACTAAATGCGCAGATTATGTTATATTCTACTAATAAAAACAATCTACATTCAATGAATGACGTTAAAAGAAATAAAAACTTGATTTCCATATAACTTGTTTAGCTTATAATAATTCTTGTTTTATATTAAAAAAAACCCTATTAATAATTGTTTTTTAAATCGATTTAATTATTTATCTCTCTCCTATTAATTAAAATATAAATTAACAAATTATTCCGTATACAAAAATTAATAATATTGTTAATTTTAATAATTAATTTTATTAATTTATCAGATTATAGAATATATTTTCTGGCAGGGAGAGCCTTTATATACTTATACCTATTAATTTCACAAATATTATTAATTAAATTATATTACGATTTGACATAGTATAGTATAAATTTTTAATATACTTAGGGCCAAAATTTTGTTTATCTCTCTCCCTAGTTCTTTTTTATATTTTAAATTAAAAAGAACAATTATTCAAATAAAATTAGAATAATTTAAAAAATATAATAATTTATAAGATTTTTAAATATTTTATTAGATTAATTAAAAAGAGAATTTATAGAATATAAATTATTTAATAGAAATGATATTTGAATATTATAAATTAAAATAAAGATATAATAATAATTCTTTGTGTGAGAATTGATAGTATTAATAATTTCATATTCATTGTCGAAAATGAATCAACTCCTTCACTGAGCTCCTAAAGGTTCTGAATAAACTACATGGAGTATAATATAAATTTTTAAAAATTAATTTCTGAGGTTATTTATTAGTTTTTGATAACAATTATAGCCTGTGTTCAAATAGAGGTAGGTATATAAGAATATTGTAATGTGTAATTGCATACTAATCGATTCAGCCAATTTTGAGTCTATAACGTCACAATTTTCTGGAAATTCATATTTACAGACATATATGAATAATTCTAAAGTCACTTTTGGATTCTAGAGATCATGAAATGTGAAGATATGCAAAACATTTTATATTGTGAGCAGTGTTCAGACAAAAACCTTTATTTTCCGTACCGTTTCTATATTTTGATTAAATAATAACAGAATATTAGTCAAAAGTGTGTAACTATAGGGTTAAAGATATAACTCAAAGTTGAGCTCAAAATATTGCTCGAAATCAGATTCCGATCAAAAAAGAATTTTGTATTTTATTTACCTTTATTTTTTACATTAACTACTATAAACCTCTTGTATCATATAATGGCATTTATAGAAAAGGAAATTAAAAAAGAGTATGCACTAAAAGATATATATATATATATATATATATATATATAGAAAGAGAGAGAGAGTGAGAGAGAAAAATCCAGGTCACTATGTTGCGTGAGGCAACAGGTTGCCAGTTTAGAAGACTATCTGTCAGTCTCTCTGTCTATCGGTCCCAACATAACCCTAGGTCATTTACATTTAATCTCCCCCTCTCAAATTCAACCCCACCCTCCCTCGACGTCCTTCTCTCTCATTCTCTGTCTTGTCTTCGAATAGAATCTCCATATTATTTTGGTGGAGAAATAAAAAAAAAGATTATTATTCATTAATTGATTATTAACGTCATCAGAATAAATAATGTATATAGATATATAGAATTGTTTAAAAGAAAACAAAGCAAAAAAAAAAAACACATTAGAAAAAATATAGAAAAAAATAAAATAAACTTATAAGAATAATATACAGATTTTTCATTGCAAAACACGTCAGAAGATTTTTTTCATTTCAAAATTAATCACAGAAAGACAAATGACCTTCGTGTGAATCTCAACAACAATAAAAACTACCTTAACTTTGTATATATTAAGAAAATATTTTCAGGAAAATAATAATTAATAATACATTATAATATAATTTGAATCTACAATAAATTTTAAAATAAAATGCTGTTATAAAAGATTATTATTAAAGACACAAATTAAATATCAACTATATATATATATTACTATATAACAACTATATATAAGGAAAACATTTCTAACATATATATTTTATAAGAATATATATATATATATTCAACATAACAGGAATTATATAAATCTTTTAATTTTAAATATGTTTTTAAGTGAAACAAAATACTTCAATTAATATTTTATTTAAATCAAATAAATTTTTGATAAATAAATAAATCAATTCATTTAAGTCATTTCTTTTTAAGAATTTTTTTTATTTAAATGGCATTATTATGCCAGTGTATATTTTGAAAAAAATATTCTATCTAATTTTAATTGATAATGCTCGAAAGAAAGTAAGGGAAAATTAAGCTATCAAAATGTGTAATCTTTCGAAAGAAAAATTTCCTGCTGCTGTGATTGGTGACTATGTTAGAGTTCCCATTTCAGCCGTTGATCGTGGAAAAAGGAATCCAAAAAATTTAATTTTCCTTGTTTTGTCTAGAGATGACGATAAAAATTTATATAAATTAGGAACTAAACAGGGAGTTTTAAAACAATCTCATTCTAGGGATGAATTCGCCATTTGTGAACAAAAGTTTATATCATACGAAGATGTTCTCAAGATGTTGAGAATCAGTAAGAGAAATAATACGAATGCAGTCCCTTACTGGTGGACAAGGTTTTAAAAGATGCATCTGTAAAGGAATATTTTCCTCAAAAAAATCCAGTTGTAAAAATGCTGGAATATTATGTAATTCCAAGTGCCACAATAGCAATTCTTGCTCAAATAAATAAAACTTTTTTCATTATGAAATTTCTATATGATCCTTTATAGTTTTATAAAATTTAACTCTTATAATAAAAATAAGCTGGGGTGTCTCCACTTGACCATCTCGCAAATTTGAAATGAATTAATTAACATTTATTATATTTAAATTAAATTTAATTAATTAAATTATAAATTAAAATTAATAAATAATATTTAATAAATCAGCGCGTGTTTGACTATTTTTTGATGGCACCACGTCACGTGCTGGCGCGAGATTTGCAATGTTAAAAAATTAATTCCGGTACTTTCAGCGATTCAATCAAGTTGAAATTCTATATAAAGCAGTTTTATACAAATTTTAATCATGTGAAAAACTATCAAAAATATATCTTTATTTTTACGTTCAGTTTAGAAGAAAAATAATGAAAACGTGGTAGGTCCTCTTCCGAATGAGCTACATTTCTCAAAATTTGATAGAAAACTACGAATTTCGTATAATGCCCGTGCACCAAATTTCATTATTCTAGTTCAAAACTCTTTTTGTGTAATCTTGATTACATAAACACATACACACACACACACACACAGAGAGAGAGAGATATATTTTTCTCAACCTTAGTGAAAATGACTCAGGGACCTCCAAAACGTATAAAATCATAAAAATCTCGACATCGAAAATTTTCGTGATCGCAATACTATCTCTGGCAAGATAGTAAAAGGTATGTTATTATTTTTATTTGTTTAATTTCCACCGTATTTTGGTCCTGACAAACTAGGACGAAAATTGTATTTATGAATATTTGGATCATAACCTACGACATATTATATAATATGCAAAGAATAGTATGTTTTGTTTGTCATTTACATTTTTTAATTAAAATAATTTTCGTTATTAAAGCCTTTTAAATAAATATTTTTTTACTGCAATAACATTTTTAATTTATTTGTATTCCAACTTTTCTTAAAAAATGAAGATAAGACTATACATTTACCAAAATGTGATGGCAAGAGTACAGATTTGCAGGGAAATGTACATATACCTAACTTTTTGGAAAATGTATACATTTACCGTAACATATAGTATATGCATAAAAGTAAATTATAAGATTTATATAATTTTAAATTTTCATTTTATTATCTCTTCGTGTAATTTATTTAAAATTATTATTATTATAAAAAATTTAATATAATAATATAATAAATATTAATTAAAATTTTTTATTATTAATTTAAACTTAAAATTTTATGTGAAAATAATGATAAATTTCCATTGAATATGAGTTTATTGAAAAAAAGTCAAATTAATTATTAAGTCAATTTTTTCTAATTTTGAATTGCATTCGTAACTTGTGTTATTTTTTAATTAAACAATAATTAATTGTTTGAATAACAAAATATATTCTTCGGGAGGGTCAAAAGACAATCACTTAGTTATTCATCATTTTTAGTAAATATAAATTTTTATGTGGATTATATCATAAAAATAGAAACGAGAGGAATCTAAACAAAAAAAAATCAATTTTTATAATGTGAGTACACACAGGATACAATCGATAATACTTAATTCTTAGTGAGCATAGCGCAAAGTATCCACCTACATCCGACCTTTTTCCAATTCAATGAGCAGAACTATATTATTTTTTACCTAAATTATAACAAACATAAGAGAGAGTCATAATATCACAAATAAATAATAATATTTAATAATTGTGAGTTGGAAAAAAGGTTTTTTTTGATGTGAAATCATTAAACCAATGTTCATCTAAAGTTAGTTTTTATATAAATCAAGAAGTAAAATTATCAATTAAAGATAAAAAAATAAAAAAAACGATAGTGTTTAACCTTCTAATAATCTAGAGAGAGTAGAAAGGTATTTATTTACTATAAGTCAGTGCAAAAAAATAAAATGGTACCCTTTGTCTTAAATTTTTAACACAATAAAAAAAATTTAAAATTATTTATAAAATGTATTACAAAACAATTATATAAATAACATTTTAAATAAATACATATAAATGGTCAAATTTAATATAAAACAAATTCAACTAATTAAATTGTATTAATAAATATTATATAATTGTAAATAACATTTTTTTTAATTACAAATAAAAATATGAGCTGTGGCCAGGCAGAGAACCGACCGACATTTATCACTATTATATTTTAAGTGAAATATTTTCTGACAATGAATATAAAATTAATTTCCTGATATACACCAAAAGTTGATGAATTCATGGTACTGAAGCATTAAGTATATATTCCAAATTTTATCAAAATCTGTTGAACCGTTCAAGCTGTACACGTCTATACGGTCCCACAATGAGCAGTCGAACAGACTAAAAATATTTTTTTCTGTTAACAAAATGCATGATTGGTGGAGATATGTAAAATTTGGTGTGAAAATAATACCCCTTCCTATCGACGGTCGGTAAAAAAACAAAATGAAAATTTCGCTCTACATTCTTTATAGTCCAAAAAGTCTTTTAAAACTGTATTATAATTATAATTGTGTTTCATGATATGTATCATGCGGCGCTATTTATCGTTCGGCGCCTTTATAATTCGGTACCTCGGTATGTCGCTCGTACTACCCATACTATGCCTCTACCTAGTATTATAAAAATGAATGGGAAATCGATTTTTGAATTAATCAGTAGTAAGTATTTATATATTTATATTTTGTTCTTTTTAAATTAAAATAATAATAATAATAATAATTTTTTTTCAATTTCTGAATTTATTTATAAAGGTATTTCATTATTTTCACCCTTTGGACCGTGCAATTATATCACATATTAAATACCAACAAAGATATACAAGCTTCATTTTTTGAAACGCCTTTTTTCTTTTTTCCTATTCATTCTGCACTGATAATTATTTCGTTAATTAATGTTGAAATTGTTATTGGAATTATATAAAAATATCTTTATATATTAATTTTATCATCGTAAAAATATATACCTATCATATATACATGATATATATATATATGATTTATATGTATTATATTTACGAATGATATTTAATTGGTAACGCACATTGAATTTATTTTCACCAATTAACTTACTTTACATATTATATATTTATCTCTTTTAATATTTTTTATTTTTTTTTATCTATCTATCTCTGTGGCTCTACGGAACTCGAAAGTTATCCCTATTCTGAGCCTTCCCTCCAAATCCTACCCTCTCCCATCTCTCTCACGTCCCTTTCTACATTATCCACCCACCGCGTCCTTGGTCTTCCACGCGGTCGTTTCCCACTTCGTCTCTCCACCAATATATTTTTTGCCATTTTTTCCTCTTCCTTTCTAGCCACGTGCCCTGCCCATCGCAACCTTTTCGATATTATAATTCTAACTGTATCTGGAGATGCATAGAGGTCATGCAATTCCTCGTTGTGCAGTCTCCTCCATTCCCCGGTGATCTCATCTTTCTTTGGTCCATAAATGCTTCGCAGAATCCTATTTTATGTTATTTTATACAAATATAATATATTGAAATCATAGTAATTTATAAGATTATAAATAGAATTTCATGGAAATCAATTTTTATATTAAACTAGCTGCTCAGAGCGCCTTCGGCGCTCTTCACACCTAGACGGGGGCTCCGCCCCCTGTACCCCCGAGTGGTACATAGTATTTGGTGGTTGAAAATAGTAAAAGGTTTTCATCCATTTTGTTTCAATCCGTATATTACATAAAACATTCATTTCTTTTTGTGTTCTTATTCAAAATCTATTTTAATTTAATCAGTAAATTAATTATATATATTATTATTATTGTATATGTTATATCTATCTATCTATGTGGCTCAAAGATACTCGAAAGTTCTTGGCCGCAACAACCACATTTCTCCAAGTGTCCCTATCCTGAGCCCTTATTCCATCTCTCTTACGTCCCTTCCTACGCGTCATTGGTTTTCCAAGCGGACGTTTTCCAATCGGTCTTCCCACCAATATCTTTTTCCTCTCCCATTCTTGCCACGTGCCCTGCCTATCGCAGCTTTTTCCCTTTTATAACCCTAACTATTTCTGAAGATGCAGAGAGGCCATGCAATTTCTTGTTATACAGTCTCCCTCATACCCGGTGACCTCATCTTTCTTTGGCCAATAAATGCAGGGAAGAATCCTATTCTCAAATACTCTGAATCTACTCTCATCTCCAAGGGTCATAGACCATGCCTCCCACCCATATAATGCAACAGGCAAAATAATCTTTTTATATATTCCCTTTGATAATAATTTTGAAGAGATAAGCCTCTTTATTGCAGATAACAGGCGTTTCCCGATTGCAACCCCGATTTAAATTCTTCTCAAATATTATTATCCTTCGTGATTACATTCAATTTTTCTACATATTCAAATTCTACATTTTGTATCTTAAGATTTTGTATGTTAATACTCTTCCTCTTTGTTACTAAATATTTTTTCTTATCACTATTAATTTCAAACCTCCATTAAATTTTCCTCGCTATCTGTAATTGCAATTGCCGAATCTCCTATTATATTTAAGTCGTCTGAGTAACCTAATATTTTACAATTGATTTCCGCATCTTATTCTTTCTTTACTACCTTCAAGAGAAATTTGAAGATTGAAAATTTGAAAAAGTTTATCCGGATCTATTGAGTTATGCGTATGTTTTACTAAAGTCTACAAATAATTAGTGAACAGAAATATTGAATTCGCGGTTTTGTTCCTAATATCTGTCATAATGAAAATATCTTAATTAATGTTGGTCGATTTGGCCTGAACCCGCAATGATATCTCCTAATATTTCCTCCGCCTATAGTTTATAAGTATTGTATATGTTATAATAGAGTATAATATTTCTTGATCATTACATTTTGGTATTTTATTTTCATTGCTAGATTATTATTGAATATTTTTAATTATAATGAAACTTGAGAAAATGCAAAAATAGAGACTTGAGACAATTTATAAAAATTAACGGTATAAAACTATAGATAAATGACCAATATATACATTCATTAATAGTATTAATTTAAATTAATTGATTTATTTGTTTTTTTTATTATTAAGTTCATTTATTAATTTTTTTAGATCATAGTTATTTTCCTTAAAAGAAACTTAAATTCTGTGATGCTAGGGGATTTGAAAATTATTCGTCGCAATATGAAGATTTCGCTTACAGTTTCTGTCATGTCCGACTTCCATCCAACAGTTATTTTCTGTTAAGTTTTTTGCTTCTCTTAATCATGTGATCTATATATTTAATTTTTTTTGATTCATTATAATAAAATTTAAACAAATAAAAATTTTTACTTTGTTAATTTATATAAATTTCAATATAAACTGATTGTGAGTGATACGCTTAGCCAATACTCTGAATATTTTGTGTACAAAAATATTGAATGTTCTTAGCGAGATTTGATATAATGTTGTACGATTTGTCCTAAATCTGAATTAGAAGAAAATTATAAATTGCCTCCTCTTCCAGCCCATTTCATTTACCCACCCATGTTGCATATGGCATCTAAATTTCTTAAAACTCCGTTTTTTTAATTTAAAATAGAAGGAGAGAAAGAGTTTTAAATTATATTCGAATAGTCTATATATTCTATATATCAGTATTTTTTTTCTGAATTTAATAGCAAGTTGATTTTAAAAATTTTCCATTCTTAATGCATATGATTGATTACATGTGTTAAAATTTAAAAAAATTCAAATATTCTAATTTTTATATTTATATATACAATTTAATATTATTTTTTATTAATATCATATCAAAAAAAGAGAATTTATTAAAAATTAAAAATAAAAAAAGAAGCCTATTAATAAAAAATTGAATGGTGATTTAAATATTTTATTAAATTAATTAAAATGAGACCTTTTAGAATAAATTATTTAATTGAAATGATATTTAAATATAAGAATTTAAAAAAATATTATATTCTTTGTTTGGCAATTGTTATTTAATTATGTGCAACATGATTCGACTTGCACAGAGCATCGTTATTTTTTATTAATATCACATAATAAAAATGAATCTTTTAAACATAATAAATAAAAAAGACATTTTAATAAATTTAAAAAATATACCCAATTTAAAAATGTCAAAAATTTAAAACAACTTTATATCATCATATTTTAATTTTTATATAATATATATATATATATATAGTTAATTAATAATAGAGTAATTAAATTAAAATAATAAACAAAGATAATATAATTCAGTCATTTTAATTCAGGTTAAATAATATTTTTTTTTATTATTCAATGATAAAATTTATATATTATTATATATATATTATAGAAAAGAAGAAATATTCAATTAAATAAAAAATAATTTAAGATAAAAATATGATCTAATAAATATTTTAATTAAATTGAGAACTTTTAGAATAAATTATTTAATTGAATTGATATTTGTATATTAGAATTTAAAATAAAAAGGGAAATATTATAATAATTCTTCGATTGGGAATCTCTATGATAATTCATTGTTTGAAATGATTCCGCTAGGCCGACAGTGAGCCGCGAGCTGCTCTTGAATGAACAACACGGAGAATTATATAAACTTTAAAAAATTAATTTCTGCGGTTATTGATAAGATATTAATAAAATGTATAGCCTATGTTACTCTAGAGGTATATAAGAATATTGTGATGTAATTTCAAAGAAATCGGTTCAGCCAATTCTGAGTCTATAAAATAGTAATTTTCCGGACAGACAGACAGACAGACAGACAGACAGACAGACAGACAGACAGACAGACAGACGTGAAAAATTCTAAAGTCACTTTTGGATTCTAGAGGTCATGAAACGCGAAGATATGCAAAAATTTTTAAATTCTGAGCAATGTGCAGACAAAAACCTTTTTTTATATATATAGATATACGTTATGTATTATAATTAATTAAATACTTCACATAACTTCAAATAATTTCTCCATAAATAAATCCTAAGTAGGGTTATATTTTTTTTTTTTTGATCGATTAAATGTACTTATTTTTATTTAATAAGATTTTATAAAGAATAAAAAATATATCTGTTAACGAGAGCATTTTCCACTTTTGTTAAGTGAAGTTCAAATTTTGTATTGAGTTCTCTTAAATTCTCAAAGATGTCTTTTATTTTATTAAGAAATAATTATTTAATTTAATTATTTAAATTAAATCTTTTTTAAAACAACGTTTCTAAATAGATAATTAAAGAAATATTTATGCATTATGTATTAATCAGAGTTATCATTTTTTATTTCAATAATATACTCAATGATTCAGATGACTTGGAAAAAATCCTATTTTTTCAATTAAAGCGAAATTCAACAAAAATTGTATTTGACTAGCTAGAAAAAATATCATAATTACATATTTTATTAATAAATAATTATGTAATATATATAGAATTATTATTTAATAATTATTTTTTAAAACTTGATATAACTATATCTTTTCTAATAATCCTAATTAATATTTTGACTTTGGAATACAGATTAACTATTATAGAGATTTTTAACAACCTTAATACATAATCTATAATATCAAATTCAAAAATTACAATAATGTAGCAGTGTAAAAATTGAATTATTTGTTGATTTTTAAAAAACACTGATTCCTAGAGTAGGAGCTAGCGTCAACATGTTTTTAATTGACACCTTTTCTTCAATTTTACGAAAACGTGAAAAATTTCATAATTTCGGTTTAGATGATTTTAAAATTTATTAAAGAAATTATTTTCTGAAAAGGGAGCGATGGTCCAAATAAGTTTGGGAACCACTGTTATAAAACAGTTATATAAATAAGTATGAATATAAAACAATATTTATATTCTTATATAATACATATCTATATTATATTATTTATATATTTAAATAAATTAAATTAATTATATTTATATTATATTTATTAGTATATTTTCTTTTTAACTGAATTATAAATTTTCTACGTTTAATATTAATTTAAATTATTTCAACCAATTATATAATATCAAATTAAATATTTTTGCTTTGTTCACTCGTAAATATTAACGTCAACCAATTAATCTTTAGTTTTGTTAAATAACAATTGATATTAATAATGTAAATATATATTAATTTAATTAAATATACAATTATGATAATCAAAAGAATCTTTAATTAAGGTTTTGGAATTAATTAATAAATATACATAGTTATTTATTAAAATTAGAAGTGTAAAGAAATTTTTAGTATAAATGGAGAGAGTTGTTATTAATCAAATTTTAAATAACTCCTGCTAAAAGAATTTCGAGGCCAATTCAATAAGTAAAGAGACAAATGGCTATAGCTTAAAAACGGTTTATTTGATTCTTACAAAATTCAGGCTATTTTCCAACATAATCACCCTCCATGGTTATGCACTTATCCCATTTTTTTTTTGCAGTTTCCTAATTCGCTTGGCGATGAATTCTTTAGATTTCTCCCGAAACCACATTTGCACCACTTCCTTAACTTCCTCATTGTAAGCAAATCTTTTTCCACGTAAGGCGTCGTTGAGTTGTCTAAACAGGTAAAAATCAGATGTGGGATTATATCAGGAGCTTGGGACTGTAGACAGGATGAGGTAAGACCTCCCAACCCTATTTTTGAAGCTTAATACGGGTCAGCTGGGCTGGCGGGCGTTATTGTGCTTAACAATGACTCCTTTTGACAAGAGTCCACGGCGTTTGCTCCTGATAGCTGGATAGCTGTGTTCTAACATCTCAGAATAGTATTGGATATTGATAGTTCTCTGATCTTCAAGGAAATCGCAATAGACTGGACCCTGTGAGAGACTTCCACTGGACGTCCACATCGGGGTTCATCACCCACACTTGTTCGGCAACTTTTAAACAGATCAACACACTTTTAAAAATTCGCACAGTTTATACAACTGTTACCGTAATGAATCAAAGTTCTAAAAAAATTTTACTTGGTTTTACATATTCTGCGACTAAAAATCTAATGACAGATCGCTGCTCTTCTAAGGTGCAATCTTCTACTGGACTAGCCATGGTGAACGGAAAAATTTGAGGTTATGTTGACATAAAATGATGAAACACCTGATCAGAGCATATTCCAAAGTTGCCAACTAACACCCCTGAAAAGATTGTACACGTTGGTTGAATAGTTTTATTTAAAAAAAATTATAGAATTTGTCTCTATACTTATAATACTTATACTTATTATTTAAAATTTTAAAAGTCTTTAAATATTTTCAGTCATTATAAGAGTAAGATTTTTTAACAGCTTAATCCCCACCTCTCGCATAAGTGTTTTAAATTTGATTCTTGACCTTCCCTAAAGCCTTCCACTTAATGTCAAAAACTATTTGACCTAGTAATTTTGAAATTAAAAGTTATTTAATAATTATTAAGTAATATCATTTAATTAACTTATTAATTAAAATCATCTATAATAATTTTTAAAATTTGACAATTGGTGAAGAGAGTGTCTGAATTTAAATTTAATTAATAAACTTATATATATAAAATTGATTATTGAATTATTATATATTGTAATGAAAAACAAAGTCAAGGTTAATGAATAAAAAAAAAATTTAAAATTCATTTAAATGGCTAACAAGGTCATCACTATGTAATGGTACAAAGCCTTGGCTGATGGCTTAAGAGGGAAGATGCTTGCCAATTCTTATCAGTTCATCCTCCTCCGATCATTAATCTCGAAAGGCCAGGGTCTTTTCCAAATAAACCTGAAATTAATTGTTATTTAGATTAAATTGAAATGAGACACGAGCAAGAAAATTAAAAAATATTTCATACAAAAAACAATTAACAATTAATTATTCCCATTCCTCAGTCACTAAAATGGCTTCTTTATATAATATTAATAAATTAAAAACATAATAATAAAACAATAATGATAACATTCAATAATATATATATATATATATATATATGTATATCTTAATATACTGCATTGCTGATTAAGTCATTTGAATTGCATAATTCATATATAAATTTCCTTAAATATGCTCTACCTAATAATAATAATCAACTATTTCTTCAAGTTTTAATTTTTTGTTATTTAATTATTTTATATATTTATTTAATTAAAAGTCATGGAAGGAGCAAATTAATTTATTTATAAGAAAAAATTAAACAATTAGTCAATATATCCATATATATTTATACAAATATATAAAAGTAACTCTTATCTGAATTGTTTCATAATTATTTTTATTTCATCATATGTATGTATCCAACTTATGAAATAATGTAATATAAGAATGATGTTTTATAAAAATTAAATAAAATATAAAATTCTGTTAAAAATCCAAACAAATGTAATAATATGTATATCGTAGTAATATATATATATAGTACCTAATTCAAAAATGTTTTTTTTTTAAATTTAGACTTTTTTTGTTAACTAAAATTAAGACAAATATAAGAAAGGTTTGACCTTCTAATTATATTTTTTATACTAATTTATTTGATGTGAATAATGATAATTGTACTTGGAAAAATACCTAATCAAATTAAGTGCATAATTATAGATAATATATTTAGTATATTGACATAAATAATACTTTATTCATATATATATAATCTCGGAGATGTCTCATATTACATGAAAATCCGATTAGTCATTTTTATCTTTATATACACAAAGCCTTTTATCTTTACCAATCCTAAAATGTAAACATTTTACATACCTATTAGTGATGATCTGAAATGATTGTTTGGAATAAAATAAGTAAGAGATTAAATTATTTTGTATACAAATTGTAAATAAAGAAATTTTTGTTGTTTCCTTGACTTGTAAAGAATTTGTTTATAAATTTGCTTCCGCCTTTTTTCTAAACTCTTTCTCTCCTTCTCTTACACTCTCATACAACCTTCAAATATTCTTGAGCCTCGGCCCACAACACTCTTTTGTATTAAAATTCAATTTCCTTCGAATTTTTCATATTATATATATATATATATATATATACATGTACTAGAAGATATAATAATATAATTACTAGAGAAGCATGTGTTTAATTTATATATTATAATTTTAATATAATTCATATTTTTAACAATATATTTTTATAAAATTATATTTAGATCACTTTTAAATATATAATAGGGTAATCAGTTTATATAAATTTTGATTATTTTTTTTTTATTTATATAATAAATAGATATATTTTATATATACATAATTAGATCCCATTGTGATAAGACAGTTTTATAAATAATGAGTTTTTATAAGCCAATCATTATCTTATTCATTATAATTATGTGATATTACTTATATATCAAATGTGGTTTATTTTATTTTTTATGCCACAAATGAAAATGGCATAATACTCATGTAACAACATTAGTTAATTTAATTATTAAAAAAAATATTAGGCATACTATTGATTTAAAGAAACAGAAGGGCTGTAAATATCCAAAAATGATTCAACAATTCATCAAAGAGCGTAGATATAAATCTATCCAAGGTAATATGATTTGAATGAGTTAATTACATGAAAGTTTATTAGCCCTTTACAATAAGTTTGAACCTTTTCACTTTTTTAAAAATCTTTATTATCTTCTAATGCTCATATTGCTTATTCAATACTTTATGTAATATTTTTATTATTACTGATTACTAGATATTTCTAGAATTTGTTATAAAATTAAATATCATTTATTAAATAAATAAGAAATTAGCACTATTTAGGTTGAATAAATAAATATCTTACATGTCAAGATTAAAAGCCATAGATATAAATAGAAAAAGGAATTTTCCTAGTTCATATAAATTATTTTATATTTATTATATATTAAATTCGCTTTAGGTAACTTATTTAATTTAATTAATCAAGGTGAATGCATTTGAAACACAAAAGGAAATCTACAAATTTCTTTTTTTTAATAAATATTTAGATATTTTGAATTACAAACCCTTTATCCTTTCTATTTATTATTCAGGTACATGTTGTACAGTAATGTACAGTATATGCATGACCAGATTAACTTGGGGATTTAAACATTTTTTACTTTCCTTAAGAATTTCTACAAGAAATAGAGTAAACACAATATATTTTTGTTATAATATAAAATATGAATTATTGATTTTGAAAATCAAATTAACCAAAATATATGTGGGAAATTTAGTGGCTCGATGATTGGGAATGAGACTACTCCTGGTTGGTTGTATTGGCTCGTATTGGCTCGTGTCTAGGCTAGTATCTTCTCAACTCACGGATGGTGCAGGTGAATCGGAGGGTGCGAATGATGCGACTGATGTGTTCTTGGCTGCGAGGCTCCCTTATATATATACGATTCTGCTTAGGAATGATTGGGGTGGAGCCGAGACATTTCCTTCCGGATGTCGCTAAGTGCCTTTCGGGCACAAGTTTCAATTCTCACATATATAATGTATTTTAATTTTCTAGACAATATGAACGATATTTTTATAAATAATAAAATTAACATTTATAGATTTAAATGTCCACAACCAATAATATTATAAAATACCTTAAAATATTTCTAGTTTTATTTAAACTTGTTGATAAATATTTAAATAATATCAAAGGATGAGAGGAGCATTCCGATTTTTCATATAGATTATATTTCATACATTATATAAAGAGTCATAGTGTAGTGAGATAGCGCAACACAAATTCAAAAACATAATATGTACAACTATTACATGCCAAATAAATTTAAACGAGAGAAAATAACAAATAATTATTTTATCATTTTTATAATCTGGAGTTTAAATAAATTTAGTAAAATATCTAGATATAAAAAATTTACAAATAAAATAATAAAATACAAGTTATTTTAACGAGATTTTGTGAAACACAAATACTTAATTTATAATAATAATTAATGAGAGCCACAGTTAACTTAAATGAAGAGATGCACCGTTGTAAAATCTTAGAAAGATTAAAAAAATTTCTTTAGTGTAAATGTGATATTTCAGGTTATCTAAAAAAGAAAAAAAAATATTATCTTAAAGAATTAAAATAACATTTTCTCAAATAGATTTTTCTAAAATGACTCAAAAAAAAATTAACGATCTTCGATAAAATAAATTAAAATCAGCCAAAAAAGACTGAAGGTTGTTTTAGCAGTAAAAACCAAGTTCCATTCTCTATATATCATCAAATATGATTAAAAAAGCTATAAAAAATTATGTGTGTAGGTATTTAATTGCATTTGCAAAAAATACTATTTTCCTAATGTTGGAATAATTCAATAATTATCCAAATAAATATCAAGTTAATAAATTAATATTAGCTCTTCTTTGTGGAGTTTGTAGAAAATGGAACCGAGAATATTTACAATACAAAATCATCAAATGTGGTATTGCCAAATAACACAAACGATTATGTTTATTACATTAGTCAAAAGAATGAATTTCCCTTTCTTTATAGAATTGAATTTATTTAAAAATGATTTATTATAATTAGAAATATTCACCTTGAATCCTCTGATCCATTGAGTGATTTGAATGATCGGTAGTTTTTTCAAAAAATAAAATTTATTCAAAGTCCAAACGAGTATATTTGTTCATTTGGACATATACAGTATTATATATAAGATATTATTTAATTATATATTGTACTTGTAAGTAAACTTTTAATAATTAAAATAATTAATAATTCCGTTTTTTATGTATGATTTGTAGATAATACTTACAAATGTATATATATATATATATATATATATATATATATATAGTTAAGTGTATCTATATTCTATATCTTCTTATTTTTTATTAAATAAATAAATACTGAATAAATTTTTAAAAGTAAATGTCAACTGTGACTATCCTTGTAATAATAGATATATACACTATGAGAATGAATGATGATGGCCATCATCATCATCAGGCAAATGATTATAATTATAGTGTTTCAATTTTCCTGTTCCCACTCAACGTCTGAAAATAAACTAGAAAAAAATAATATTAAATTAAAAAAAAATTTAATATCTACTGTGATTAACAATTTGAGTACAAATTTTGCAAATAAATAAGAAATTCCTCTTAAAGTATGTTTCTATTATTTTATGTATATATAAAATCGAATATAGAGAATGTCGGTAATATAAATTATTCATCATCAAAACAACTCAGTTAACAAATTTCATAATTCTAAATACAAAACAAATAAAATAGGTAATAGTATCAGTTCTTTTACATTTAATCATTTTTATTTATTTATTATTAGTTATTTGAATAAAATTTAATTTAAATTTCTGTTCGTTCATTTTCCCGATTTTCAAGTGAAATGAATGACCTCCTTCATTCATTAATGTTAGTAGCTCTTGAAGAAATACAAATCATCGTAGAAGTAGTTGTACGAGTGTTATTAGGATTAGTATCCTTAGTATTACTTATAGGAGCAATCGAATTTTTCAGTTAACGATGACTATGCAAATAATTCTATAATGAAAGTTTCAGTACTTTGTCTTTTTCTAACCAGTCGCTCTTCATTTCACTTAATTTCATATTCTCACAGACCTCATTTTCATATAAAATCCAATTAACTGATAAATACTATATTTTCATCTTTGTTTAACTAATGTATTAATTAATTTAATATATATATATATATATAGAATGATAATCTTAATGAAAAAGTGATTTTCAAAATAGAGTATATTCTATTATTCTATTAAATTAAATTTATTTGGTCATTTTAATTGCAAGAGATACGAGGTCAGGTCGATAAGTGCGTGACTTTTTGAATTTCCCGACTCTTAGATGAAATTGCAGAGAGCAGGCAACTATCAGCTGATTCCTGTAGAAATTTGAACCAGCTAGGTCATTTAGTTTTTGTTTGACATCCATTACAAGCAGATACGACTACTTCTTGATTTGAGAAGAAAATGGAAAAATGTGAATTTCCATAAAAATTCATGTGGAATGGGATACGAATTGCTCCCTCTTTCGCCCTATTCTCCGGATTTAGCCCCGACTGACTATTTCTTGTTTCTAAACCTGAAGAAATAACTGGAACTCGGAAATCATTTCACAAACTAATCTATTTTGATGTCCTCAACAAATCTTATTTTTTGGAATGGATAAAAAAATTGGAGATACGTTGGACGAAGTGTAAAACTCAAAGGAGACTATGTTGAAAAATAATATAATTTTTTATCAAAATACCTGTGTTTCATTCTAAAAGTCACGAACTATTGTCCTGCCCTGGTATAATCCAGTACAAACTTATGAGCTTTACGGAAAACTAAAAAAATGGTATTAATTAAAAAATAATTATTTTTCTGAATGTAAAAAAAATATTTAACTGATTCCACAAAATTGAATATAATTGAGATCTGTAATCAAAATTTAAAATGTATTTCTATTATGTTCAGTACATTTTATACAGTATAAAGAATTTGTATTTTTGGAGATAATTTTTTTTTAGAATACGCGAAACGACGCAAAACGAGAGAACATTAAACGAAGTTTGTCTGTATTATATTACGTACACATGATTTAAATATATTGGGAAAATTAAAATATTCTAAAATTAATAAAAGGGATTTGAAATTTGAAGTTAATATTGGAAAGACGAAATATTTATCTATTTGGAAATGACTGGTAGGGAGGTGGATCAAGAAATATATTGAGCTGACATAAAGTTATTCATGAAGGAAATGGGGAAGGATTATGGTTCAAAGTAAAATATGAGAAATATCAACAATTTTTGAGTATTTTAGATGTCTGATTATTAAAATAAAAAAAAATAAGTTTTGGGGAAATTAACATTGTATAGTAATGGTATGTTTACATCAGACATACATTGGATAACTTTAACGTTGCAAAAAAATTTGGAGTGTCTCCGCTCGTCTATCTCGCAAATTTGAATTGAATTAATTAACATATATTATATTTAAATTAAATGTAATTAATTATAAATTAAAATAAATAAATAATATTTATTAAACCAATGCGTTTTTGACTCTTTGTTTATGACATCACGTCACGTGCTGGCGTGTTATTGTGAGTCAAAAATTTCAAAAATTAATTCCGCTACTTTCAGAGATTCAATCAAGCTGATATTCTATATATATCAGTTTTATACAATTTTTAATAATGTGAAAAACTATCAAACATTTATCTTTATTTTTACGGTCAGTTTAGAGAAAAAAAAAATGAAAACGCGATAATGGTCCTCTTTCACTAAAGTTAATAGAAAACTACGAATTTTGAATGATGCCCGTGTACCAAACCGTTTTTGAGTAATCTTGTCTACACGCACACACACACACACACACACACACACACACACATATATATATATATATATATATATATATATATAATATTTTTTCAACCTTAGTGAAAATGACTCAGGGACCTTCAAAACGTATAAAAACATCAAAATCTCGACATCGATCGCAATACTATCTCCGGCGAGAAAGTAAAAAGAGGAATTATAGGAAATCGGTATCCATTATTTTTCTTAAGCCATTATGTGAACACTTATATAACTCTAGTGGTTAAAGCAATTAAATAAAGAGATTGTTTTATTATTTCTATTTAATAATTGAATAAACAATTTAAATTATTTCGATATTTATTATGCTTCTTCTTTTGATGAAACTATAGATAATAGATTTCTAAAAAAAAAGAAATAATAGTAAAAAAACTATAATTATGTTGTGTTTTAATTTTTCTATAATGTTTTTAACACTATATAAGAAACTTATAATTCAAAATATTAGTGAATAAAATTTATTTAATTAAAATATTTTCATGTAAAACAAAATGTATACGAAATTAGCGGGGATCCCGTCTTAGAAAAGGAATTAGGACAAAACTATCAAAGTGAAATGCCAAAAGAGAAGAAAACATTTAAGTAAACAGGATATGAAAAAAGCTATCATAATAAACAGTATAAATTTAATGAATAATGGAATTTAATTTAAATACAGATATAAAATTATGGAGATTGAAATAAGCTACTGCGAGGAAAGTCGTTTAGTCAGTCTATGTTCGTTATCTTATATATAAAATTCTCGTGTCACAAAACTTTGAAATCATACTCCTCCGAAACGGCTGGACCGATTCTTATGAAATTTTTTATGCATATTCAGTAGGTCTCAAAGAAGGTTTTTATTTTATTATCAAACCGCTAATTGGTAAGGTGTGTCCAGGGGGTGGTATTTACCTAAAAATAGTTTAGTTACAATGCTAAATCATAGAGGCACTGCTGGCGATAATTTGACCTCTATATATATATCCTAAATAAACATTCGAAAAGAAGAATCATTCATGGGTGAGCGTGCTAAGGCGTTATCTTATGACTTTGCTTCCTCAGTTCGAAACTCGCAAAGGCACATTTTTTTTACAAATTTATTAATTTTTATTATTTTAATATTTTATTAAATTAAATTTTATTATTAAATTTTATTTTATTGAATTAATAATTATGTCAATTAATTTTTTGTGAATAAATAAACGTATATAAAATTTGAATTTTCATTCATTCATTCATATAAAGCAAATTGGCCGTAAGAAGGATATGTTAGCCTGTGAGATCATATAAATAGAACATTATTCTTTTCATCTAAATATACAAATTATATATAAATATATAATTAAAAAATTGTGTAAATTTCAGTGAATAGAAAGAAATTTAATATGATGTGTTCAAAGAAAATATGTAAAAAAAATTTGATTACAATCATTACTGTTAATCGGATTTTGAAATAATCTATTTTCAAATAAATATGTCACATACAACATTATTCTTTTCATCTAGACATGCAAATTCCATAACTACAAAGAAAAAATTATAAAATTTTCAGTTAAGTGAAAAATTATTTATTTGGAGATAGGACCAACATTTCAGCAATTTTCTTCGGCTGTGCAACGGTGCGCGATTAGTCATTAAAAAATTTATGAAAAACTTTATCGAAGCAACCTTTTTAAATGGCAAGTTTCGATGTGAAAAGATATTAATACCACGAATAACTATTATACCCACTAGAAATTCTCTAGAAATTATTTACATGGCAAAACAACGTTTGCCGGGTCAGCTATAATAATATATATATTTAATTTACTGATTAAATTAAAATATATTTTACAAGAAAACAAATAAATGTCTTATCCACTTATACTGATTGATACAAAATGGATGAAAACCTTTTACATACACACTTTCAACCAAAAACTATGTATCACGCGGGGGTACAGGGGGCGGAGCCCCCGTCTAGGTGTGGAGAGCGCCGAAGGCGCCCGGAGCAGCTAGTATATATATAATATATATACAATCTTCACTATTACAATGGTTTTGACTATTTTGTTAAAGCCTTTTATGAACATTATGCTTACGTATTTATTTCGTTTGTTATAGTAAATTTAATAATTTTCAAATTAAATATTGTAAAATAAATTGATTATTATTTGAACATTTGTCGGCAAAAATAGGGTGACGTTGTTTGCACTCTATCAATCGAATATCTAATTTCAGGAACTAAATAAAATTATTGAATTTATCAATGAAAACTATTGAGAAATTTATCTTACTTATTATTTCATATGAAAATTTTTTTATTCGAAATATATTTTAAATAAAAATAGAAACTAATAATTTTGTAAAATTACATCTATAAATAACATTTTTTCGCCACTATACATATACCTAAATATATTATTAATCATAGGTATTAATAATAATATCTATCTATCATTATGGCTCTACGGAACTCTAAAGTTCTTGGCCGCCGCAACCACATTCCTCAAAGTACCACTAGCCTGCCTACACACATCCAACTCCTAATTTCTTCCATCTCTCTTGGATCCCTTTGTACATTGTTCACCCACCTAGTCCTTGGTCTGCCATTTTCAAATACTCTAAATCTACTCTAGTCATTCAGGGCAATCGACCATGCCTCACAATTATATAATTCAAATGGCAAAATAATTGTTTTATATATTTTAATTTTGATACCTTTGGATAATAAATTTGTCGAGACAAGCCCCCTTACTGCAAGATAACAGTTATTGCCTGACTACAACCTCGTATTAAATTCTTCTCTAATATTATTATCCTTCGGGCTTACAGAACCTAAGTATTTAAATTTTTATCGTATTTTTATTTGAGTTTGTTGAGCTTATTGAGTTTGAATCGACCGCGTAACCTAATACTTACATTTTTTTGCCTAATTGGATTTCTCCCCAATTTGTCTAATCACGAATTCTAATGCTAAGTTAATTTAGATTAGTGATAGATACCACTTGACGAATCTCCTTTTATATTTAAGTCATCTGCGTAACCTAATTTTTGAATTTTTTTTTTACCTAATTGGATTTCTTATGATTTGTTGCCAATTTAATAATTTTTAACAGTTTTTTCAGATCTAAAGAGTTACATGCTTTGCTATAGTATAAGAATAGTTGATGAGCCAAATTATTGAATTCACGTTTTTTTCTAATATCTGTCTTAAAGAAAATATCTGATCTAATCTGATCTGATCTATTGTTGATTGATTTGGCCTGAATCTAGATTGATAATCTCCTAATATTTCGTCTGCATCTGATAGTAATAATAATAATGAATTAATTATTCATAAATTTGTGAAAAAATAACATAAACGTTGAGAGAGATGTGGGTTCTCTATTTTTATTTGAAATACATCAATTTATGGTCTATGAATGATCGTCTGGTCAATTTATTCCAATTAAGTATAACTCTTTTGTATCTAACTGTATATATGTAATAAATTATAGATGTATATATATAATATATAATTATTAAAAAATTTAGATGTATTCTTAAATTTATAAATTCACTAAATTGAATTTTTTTTTTAAATTACCCAAAAAGGAAAGGAATAATGTACAGAAAATTAATTTATAAATATTTCTTGAATAAATAATTAAATGCCGAATGTGGCTAAATACATTTGAGAATAAATAAATAATTAAACAAATAAAAATTATTATATATTAATATGGTAGATCTCTCAGATAGTGAACAAAGGCTAGGATTTTGTTACTTATTTAATTTATTAATATTTTTAACTCACACATTCTTTGGATATATATATTTTCCTAAATTATTTCCAAAATTATTATTATTATTATAAGAATGAAAAGAAATTTGTTGGCAATAAATCACCATTTTTATTGCGCTGGTCACTTTTATTATATAGTATAAATAGACAAGGTGAGAGAAAGATAACAAACAAATACATTTATACACACATACAATCCCACATATCTACATTCTCTCACTGATTGATTGATAAATTTAAATTTAAGGAGAGTTAAAATTTTGGGCATTTATCCAAAATTATTATTTTAATCAATCAATTTAAAAAACAACAAATATATTGGTTGCAAAATGTATCCCTATGATGTAATTTATTATTTCATCAATAGATAAAAAAGGTGGTACCTTTAACCCTAGAGATGATGATGAATTGATCTTGATAATAATAAGGTCACTGATGCAACGAGTAATGCCTTTATCAGAGAAGGAAGTCTCCGCGATAGAAAGAGAAAAACATTCCTTACCAATGTAGGTTGGAGGTCAGAAGTAACTACAACATAAGAGAGAGAGAGAGAAGGCGAGCCCCCTGTGACGTTCACTATACTCCACGTCACATATTTAAAATGACGTTTCGTAATATTTGGAAGGATTTCAAAAAAAGTTGATAAAAATATAATCTATATTTGCAAATTGATGATTAAAAATAAATAATTTGAATTATAAAAAAATATAATTAAAATTAGAAGGGTTAATTTTGATTAGTATACTCGTTATATCATCTATTTTTGCGCAATTAATTTGCGTACCATACTAATTATATTTACATCATATTACTGATAAATTACATTGTCCAATAAATATGGAGATAGATCAAAGAAATTAACAATAGTTATGTTCCTTTTGATAAAAAAATATAAGTACTTTCACTTTTATGTATTTTTGTAAATGAAAAAAGAAATAGTCACTCGAGGCTAAATCCGGGGAGCAATTCGTATCCCAATTAATGGATTTTCATCGAAATTCACTTTTTTCCAATTATTTCTCAAATCAATAGGAAGTCTACTATTAATGAATGCCAAACAAAAACTAAAAGAACGCTTTTATAACCCTAACTATTTCTCGAGATGCATAGAGGTCATGAAATTCCTCGTTATGAAGTCTTTTAAAAATTTGAAAAAGTTTATCCGGATCGATTGAGTCTTAGTTATGCTTTACTAAAATCTACTAATAATTACTTAACAGAAATATTGAATTCGCGGTTTTTTTCTAATATCTGTCATAATGAAAATATCTTAATTAATGTTGATCGATTTGGTTTGAACCCGCATGGATATCTTCCTAATATTTCCTCCGCCTATAGTTCGTAAGTATTGTGTATGATATAATAGAGTATAATATATATATATATATATATTTCTTAATCAGTTCATTTTGATATTTCATTTTCATTGCTTGATTTTTATTCAATATTTTTAATTATAATGAAATTTGAGAAAATGCAAATTTAGAGACTTGAGACAACTTATAAAAATAAAATTAACATAATTAACGATATAAAACTATAGACAAACCTCTTCAAGTCCAATTCATTTACCCATCCATGTTGCATAAGGCATCTTAATTTCTTAAATATATACATTCATTGATAGTATTAATTTAAATTGATTTATTTGTTTTTTTATTATTAAGTTCATTTATTAATTTTTTAGATCATAGTTAATTTCCTCCCTTAAAAGAAACTTATCTAATTCTGTGGTGTGCTAGGAGATTTGAAAATTATTAGTCGCAAAATAAAGATTTCGCTTACAGTTTCTGTTTTGTCTGACCTCCATCCAAAACTTATTTTTCTAGAGTTTCTTGCTTCTCTTTCTCACTCTTTTAATCACCTTGATTATATACATAATAATAGATATTTACCTTATATTTTATTTTTAATTTGATTTCGAAATTAAATTAAAAATATAATTAACATATAGTTGCTAACTTCTTTATAATTAAAAAAATATTATTTTGATTAATTTATAATTAATATTTAAGTAATTATTAATCTATTATAGCCTATGTGTAATATTAATGTATAAGCTATATTATTGTAAAGTTTCAAAAAAATCCATTTAGTAGATTTTACGTGAAACGCGTTGGACATCCATCCAATCTCACAAACATAGCCAATTATAATATATATAAGATATAAGATAATTGAAATTTGAGAAACTTCGCCAAAATTCTTTAATTATTCTAACAAAATCATAAAAAAATATTTTTTTTAATTATTTAAAATTGGAATAGAAATTATAAACGAAAGTTTATGTAATCTTTAATGATTTATTCATATGAATGATTTTAATTTTATTAGTTTAATAATTTCACAATTTTTGGTTAGATATTCATTGAATACGTGAGTAAATTTGTAAATTATTTCTTTCTATCTATATAAATAAATTAAATATTTTTTTTTATTTTGATAATATCTAATTAAAACATTGACAAATAATTTGGAATATTTCTCTTACTAATGAGATTTATAAAATTTTACTTTGTGCATCAAACTATTTTTATTAATAAAGATCATGCAAATATAATATTATTAATTTCAATTTCAATCAAAAATTCTAATTCGTGTTAGTGTCTGTTTATATCATTAGAGCAATAATTCGGCGTTCTTCTCACCTAGACGGGGACTCTGGCCCCTGTACCCCGAACTAATACAAAGTAATTGGTTGGCAACTATCAGCTGACTCCTGTCGAAATTTGAACCAGCTGTGTTTTTAATTTTTGTTTGGCATCCACTAGCTCATAATTTGTGAAAAAAGTTAATTTCCAAGAAAATTCGTGAATTTGGATACCAATTGCTCCCTCATTTGGATTTAGTCCCGAGTGACTATTTCTTTTTTCCAAATCTGAAGAAATGGCTCGACGGAAAGAGATTTGACTCCAACGATGAAATCATCTCGCAAACAAAGCTATTTTGATTACCTCGACAATTCTTATTTTTGGAAGGGATAAAAAATTGGAGAAATGTATAGAGAGTAAAGAGCTCAAAGGAGACTACGTTGAAAAATAAATTAATTTTTTTATCCAAAAACCTATGTTTCATTCAAAATTATTATTATTATTAATAATTATTATTTGCTGATAGAGTTTTAAAGAGAAATTATTAATTATTGAATTTCCCTAGAACTTGAGTCTTCAGTGTCCAGTGCTAACTACTTAACCACTAAATAGCCTTATTGATATTATATATTAATTATTATTTGCGTCTGGATGATCTTGGATCACGCAAAGCTCCCATATACAAGGGTATTGATGTTAAGTGTGCCCATATATGAATGTTCTTTAGGTGTTAACTTTTTTATTCTTCTTTTTGAGTGCTCCTCCAGGTGACGGGTGGATTGGGTACCAACTGGAGTTTTTCTCATCACGATCCATTGTTGCTTATGGTTGCTTGTTTTTGAGGTAGTCCTGCTGGTGCAGGGTTGTATAGAACCAGGGCTTGTCAGTTCCTGGAGCCAGAGGCAGCTGATGTTAAATTGAATTTATTAGAAAAATCCGTTCTTGGTTAGAATCGAAAGCCGACTTCTTGTGTAGAAGGTTGCCACGTTACACTCCCGGCCAAGCCACCTCCTTATTGTATATTAATATTATATCATTTATCATTATCTGTTAATTGTATAAATATTTTATATTTTATATAATTATTAAGTATATTTATTATACAATTTCTATAATTTTACTTTAATTTTTTAAAAAGTAAAAATTTTTCACTTAATCCGAAAAAGAATCATGAGCCATAATTCTTCATATCATAAAATCATATGCTAGTTTATGTTTTTATATATACATATTATAAAATGGAAAGAAAAAACACACTCTTTTTGTATAAGCAAATTATTAAATCATCAAATAAAAAAAACTGAAAATTTTGTTTGAATTTTAAATATAATAATTTAATTAACAATAAGGGTTAATTTTAGTCAATAGTGGCAAAATATAATTACCGACCGACGATAGTAAGGGAGGTATTGTTTTCACACCAAATTTCACATGTGGAGATTTTTACATATCTCCACGAATCATGCATTTTCTTAACAGAAAAAAGTATTTTTAGCATGATGTCTGTCCGTCCGTCCGTCCGTCCGTATAGATGTGTACAGCCTGAACGGCTCAACCGATTTTGATGAAATTTGGTATATTTACTTAATGCATCAGTGGGATGAATTGATCAACTTTTGGTGCAAATCCGGAAACCGGAAGTGGTAGTATTAGCGATCGACGATAAGAAGGGAAGGGTTATTTTCGCACCAAATTTCACATAAGGAGATTTTTTTACATATCACCACGAATGTATTGGTTTTATCCTCGGGAAAAATCATCTTCATTATGTTTTTCTTAATTTAAAATTATATGACGTCACCCAGCCCTTCATGACGTCACAGCCTCTGGTAACGCCGGCAACGCCGGCTACTTCAGCTATATATTATAAATAAAATAAAATTAAAAATATTTATGTTATATCCATATCTGTTTTTTATTACATTAATATATATATTAAAATTATTTGAAATTGTTTCTGTAGCTGGAAATTAATTTATTTCAAACCGTCGGTCGGTTCGGACCTGGCCACAGGTCAACTTATTTATATTATGTTTTAAAATGAATATACTTATGAAAATATAATATGTAGAGAAACTTTGAGCACTTAAATCTGGACACCAACGTCATAGATGAGAATAATTTTCTAATAATTATATACTATTATTTTTTATATTAATTATTAATATGCGCGGTAGTTAAGCTAATGAAAAAAAATTTTTAAATAAGATTACATTAGATATTCAAATATAATTACTATAAAGCAAATAAAAAAATTAAAAAAACTTAAATTAATTACCATTTTAAATAAATATTCCTAAAATATAATACGAAATTAATATTTCATTCTGCTTTCTATATACTCGGAAAATTATCTTATTACTGTATTGTAATTTTCAAATTAATTTTATCGTTCGACACATGATGGACACAGTTTGCACCACCCCCACATGGAGTTAGACTATATCTGAAAACTGAAATAGGTTAAAAAAAATATAATACATTGCAGTGAAAATAAAATAAAAATGGTAAATTCCCTTGTAGTTTTATTAAATATATCTACATAATCTAAAAACAAAAAAAAATTAAAATAAGCTGGCGTGTCTCCACTCGACTATCTCCCAATTTGAATTGGATTAAATAACTAAATTAAATAATTAAATACTTACTTACTTAGTAAGTATGTTACTTGGACGTTCAGTAGTCGACCGAACACGTATCGTCATCAGTGCTGGACACACGCCTCCCAAAGTGTGAGGTCCTGCGTCGAGTGGCAGTGTGGGTAGTGCGGGGGGTATGATATTAAATAACATATATTATATTTAAATTAAATTTAATTAATTATAAATTAAAATTAATAAATAATATTTATTAAACCAGCGCATGTTTGGCTCTTGGATGATGGCACCACGTCACGTATTGGCGCGTGAGATTTGCAGTGTTAAAAATTTAATTCTGGTACTTTCAGCTATTCAATCAAGCTGAAAATTTATATATAGCAGTTTTATACAATTTTTAATCATGTGAAAAACTATCAAACATATATCTTTATTTTGACGGCCGCTTTAGAGGAAAAAAAATCAAAACGTTGTAGGTAATGACTCTCTTCCGGTTGAGCTACATTTCTCAAAAGTTGATAGAAAACTATGAATTTTGAATAATGCCCGTATACCATATTTCATTATTCTAGCTCAAACCGTTTTTCCGTAATCTTGATTACACACATAAATACACACACACAGACATTTTTTCTCAACCTTAGTGAAAATGATTCAGTGACCTTCAAAACTTATAAAAACATCAAAATCTCAACATCGAAACATCTGGCGAGATAGTAAAAATCTACTTTTAAAAAATCAACTTGCGCACTGAGTAGGATTCTTTTATTTCAAGCTTTAAATTTGAATTTATTTTAGTAATAATTGATTATACAGCTTATGGATATATATTTAGATTAAATTGATAAATTAACATAAATTTAGGATTACTACTTTAAATAATAATATAACGAATTGCTACTAGGAAATAAATTATAATGCTATATCCATTATTTTTTTTATTTTCGTTATCAAATAATTTATTCTAATTTAAAGTAATAAACGATATCTAACTAAAAATATTAATTTGAAAAGGGGGTTAAGTATTAAAATATTCGGTTTGGTCAATAAAAAAGTTGAGATATGAAAGGACTTATAATCGAAGAATTGAAAAATAAAATAAAATAGTTTTCATTTGATTTAGAAGAATATTTGTTACCTAGTTTGACTTTGAATTTATAACTCTTATCAATATTAAGACAACATAAATTGATATCAGCTAAGGCTAAATAGCTATTATAATCTATATAAATATCGTTTAATAGTTTGTTTTGTTATCATTCATAGGAAAAATGTATTTGTATTTTTCTTTTAGTATGAAAAAGATAATGAAAAAACCTATTAACATATCTAGAAAAATATCATGGCTTAAGAATATATATATATATATTCTCTTATTTAGTAAATTTTTTTTCAGGACATCTCATTTACTGATTATCTCAATTTAAGAAATGACCAAACAGAAGTGTACATTGTCATGGAAAGTTTACTTGAAGGTGTGCCAAGGCTAATAAAATATAAATAAAAAATACAACTTGAAAATATGACATTATCTGGCCAAAAAATACATAAATTACTAATTACAAAAATTAATTATTAAATAAATTAAAATTTTATAAAATTTTAAGTGTCATCAAACACGTCAGAATTAGTAGTGTTGTTTGATAATAAACATTTAAAGTTATAAAGAATTTTAGAAATAATATTTTTTTGTACATTTAATGAAAATTTCATTTATATATAAATAAAAAATTAAAATTATTTAAAAAATTTCAGAAATCTCTCACTTTTAAAAATAAATTGGTATCCAAATTAAATATATTTTACCGACCGACGGTTTGAAGTAAATTAATTAGCAGCTACAGTAACAATTTCAAATAATTTTAATATATCTATTAATGTAATAAAAAACAGATATGGATACATAAATAATAAATATAAACATTTTTAATTTTATTTTATTTATAATATATATGCAAGACCAGGCTGTGACGTCATGAATGGCTGGATGACGTCATATAATTTTAAATCAAGAAAAAACTAATAAATATGATTTTCCCGAGGATAAAACCAATACAAAGTGCATGATTCGTGGTGATATATAAAAAAATCTCCTCATGTGAAATTTGGTGTGAAAATAACCCTTCCCTTCCTATCGTCGATCGCTAATCGGTTTCCGGATTTGCACCAAAAGTTGATCAATTCATCCCACTGATGCATTAAGTAAATACCAAATTTCATCAAAATCGGTTGAGCCGTTCAGGTTGTACACATCTATACGGACGGACGGACAGACATCATGCTAAAAATACTTTTTTACCGAGCGTCAATAGTAAGGGAGGTATTGTTCTGTTAAGAAAATGCATGATTCGTGGAGATATGTAAAAATCTCCACATGTGAAATTTGGTGTGAAAACAATACCTCCCTTACTATCGTCGGTCGGTAAAAATAAATAGAAATGTGCATACACCCACATATTTAATGATAATTGGAATTAATTAATCACAGAAGGAGAGAGAGGAAGAGTCACCTGCTATTCAAATGATGATACGCGTGAGCAAAGCGTGATCCCTTTCATCCACTCGACATTTGACACTCGCCACTTCTGCAATCAATCAACTTTTCTTGAAAATTTTTCCATTCTCTCCCATGGCAACTCACCCATCCCTATCTTTCTCTCACTCTTTCTTTCATTCCCTTTTTATCTTTTCATTTAATATGTATTAATGAATTTAAAACTTTATTTTCAACATGATAACAAATTTTTTAAAATAATAAATGCGGCCTTTTGTGACTAAGTATATTTACAAATACGAATATATAATATAATAATATTTATTTATTTATTTTAGATTTCAGAAGCATTAGAATATTTATGATGTTTATTTATTTATTAGAAATGCATAAGTATATTTTTTGATAAGAGAAATCTACCTTAATATATTATATGTACAGGCGTCTCTAAATGAATCTTGGAGTTTTAACGCTTTATAATATTTAGTACATCAAACTTATAATGTTAAATGTTAAATGAAAGAGCAACTAAAACAGTTCTACAAAGAACCTTATAAGTGTTCAATGTGAGCACCGTTTGTCACACGGCACATATCAAGTCGAGTTGATACACTAATGGATCTTTACTCACAATCAGTTGGAAGAACATGACTTAAAAGAGAACTTAATTTTCAAGCGAGATGGTGCCCCACCACACTGGTATAAAGTATGTGATTGGTTAAACGCCACTTTACCCGACCGCTAGATTGATTGATAACGCCAAAGCTTGGTATGCATGGCCTCCTCGTTCACCCGACCTAACGCCATGTGATTTCTACCTTTGGATCGCGTGTATGTGCCTCCGCTACCAGCAGACGTTCCTGAATTAAAAATCAGGATTGTAGCAACTTTTGTAACAATTACTGAAAACACACTGTCAACGTTTGGGAAGAACTCGATAATAGACTTGATGTGTGCCGTTTGACATTGAACACTTATAAGGTTCTTGGTAAAACTGTTTTAGTTGCTCTTTCATTTGATATATCATTTATCATTATAAGTTTAACGTACTAAATATTATAAGCGTTAAAACTTTGATATTCATTTAGAAACACCCGGTATTATACATCCCTATATTCAGTATAATATGTATTTTTCAATAATATAAATCTTTTCTATAATATAAAAAAGACTGACAGTTTTCATACGACCGCATGGAATATGATCAAAATTGGTTCATAGGCTCTTCGGATACCACGGATTTCGTTGAAAGTATAATTTTCATCGTTTTCTAATTTTAGAAAATTGACATGATATTTTTATTAATTCTAATTTAAAAAATAAATAATTTTTTTTTTTTTTTTTTTTTTTTCCTTTATTTTATTTACAATCAGCTCAGTTTTGGAGCTATAAGTAAATTTGATAATAATTTATTTACATACACTCTCACACTCAGACACTCATACATTCATTCATTCATTCTCACATTCACACATCACTTGAAGAGAAAGTCGGCCATCGACGACATCCCTATTTTAGTTTCACCCTCCAGTTTTTTGATATAGCACGCTCCTCAATATCGAGAACGTGGGTCTTCTTAAGTCTCCTGTAGACTTCACTGTTGTCTAGGAGAGCAATCGCTGATACATTTGGATGATTTTCTAGTTTTTTAATATGTTTGATGAATGACTGATGGATCACTTCTCTGACTGATGGGACGAGAAGGTCATTGTGCAAGCTTGCATTTGAGACGTACCAGGGTGCATTTGCTATGCATCTAAGTATTTTGGATTGCACTCTTTGTATTTTATTTATATTGGACTCGCTGGCAGTTCCCCAGATTTGACATGAGTATTGCCAGATTGGCTTAAGCATTGACTTGTAAAGCAGTACTTTTGTTTTAAGTGTAAGTTGTGAGTTTTTTCCCAACAGCCAATACATTTTTTTATATTTGATGTTTAATTCATTCTTCTTTTTGTCTATGTGAATTTTCCAGTTTATTTTCGAATCAAGATACAGTCCAAGATACTTCACAGAGTTACTTTGGGGAATGATTTGGGAATTTAGGTAAACGGATGGACATATGATTTTTCTATTTGTGAAAGTGATGTGATTCGATTTGGTCTCGTTTACATGAATCCTCCACCTATGAAACCAATTTTGGATGGTGTCAAGTTTTTCTTGAAGTTTGTTCGAAGCAGTACCTGGATCTGAGCTGGTTACTAGTATGGAGGTATCATCAGCATAGGTAGCAATGAATGAGTCTTCACTTGTTGGTATGTCCGCAGTATACAGAGAATAAAGAAATGGTCCAAGAATGCTGCCTTGGGGAACTCCTGCACGTATTGGATGATATTGAGATAATTCATTTTCTACCCGAACTTGGAACCAACGATCTTGAAGGTATGATTTAAATATCCAATAGTAATGGTCAGGAAATATTTTTTTTATTTTATATAAAAGTCCTTGATGCCAAACTTTGTCAAATGCTTGTTTTACATCAAGAAACACGCCGGAGCATATCTTCTTTTCTTCCAGGGTTGTTTGGATAACGTTAACAATTCGATGAATTTGTTGAGAAGTAGAGTGTTGGCGTCTAAATCCATATTGATGATCGGGTAATATTTCGTCAATTTCGACATCAGCCTTTAGTCTCGTTAAAATAAGTTTTTCAAAGATTTTTGATGTTTGGGGAAGAAGACTAATTGGTCGATATGAGGAGACTTCCGACTCTTGTTTTCCTGATTTAAGAATCATGATAATATGAGCAATTTTCCATTGAATTGGGAAATTGCGAGTTCTTAAAATTGCATTGAATATTTGAGTGAGTAGAAGTATTCCTTTTTTCGGGAGTTTTTTTAAGACCTCAACAGTGATTAGGTCATATCCGGGGGATTTTCTCCTGTTTGACTCGTGCTTAAGAATGTTTTCGATTTCTTTTGAGGAGAATGATTGGATTTGAGGAGATAACTGTAATGGAGAATCCAGAAAGTTTTCTATTTCTAGATTCTCATGGTTTGGACAAGTTTGGGGAAAAGGATTGAAAGTATATTCCAAATGTTAGAGAAAGTTTCAGCTTTTTCTATATTTGTTCTGGCCCAAGTATTTGTATCGGTTTTTAATGGGGATACAAATTGCTTGGGTCTTTTTAAATATTTAGTTGCATTCCAGAGAGAATGATCATTATTTCCTTGAGGAGATAAATTTGAAAGGAAGTCTTGCAAAGTATCGTTTTTGTTTTTTATAATTAGGTTCTTAAGTTCTTTTGAAACCCTATTGAATGCCAGTTTATCTGGTGGGTATTGACTCCTTTGCCATATTTTTCGAAGTATTCTTTTCTCTTTCAGTTTTTCTTTAATCTCCAGTGGGTAATTTATTCGCTTTTCTTGATTGTCTATTTTTGGTGTAGATAGCCAAGCTGAATCATGTATATTTTTATTGAAATATTCAATTGCGTGTTCAATATCTTCTTCGGTTTTAAGGGGGATTTTAGTGTTAAGATTATCTTCAAGATTTTGTTTGAAAAGAGCCCAGTTAGTCTTTTTATTGCATATTGTAGGGGTTCTTTCTTTTTTTATAATCATGGAGCTTATAGTAGCAATCACTGGGGTGTGGTCAGAGCTAAGATCCAAACATTCTTCGATAGTGTAATATGAATTTGTCAAACCATTTGATACAAAGAAATCCAGTAGATCGGGCAATCTACTGGGATCTGAGGGCCAATAAGTTGGCTTACCAGTAGAAATAATATTGTAACCTCTCGACAAAATTGTTTTAAGCAGGTTTCTTCCTTTGGGTGTTATAACTCGAGAACCAAATGATGTGTGTTTTGAATTGAAGTCACCTCCAACTATGAATTTTGGACCAAGTGTTTCAAAGAAATTTTCAAAATTTTCTTTGGTGATGGAATGACGAGGAGGGCAATAGAGAGCGCTTATTACTAGATGTGTTCCATTTATGCCAGTAACTTGTATTGATGTGGCTTGAAGAAAGTTTTTTTCATATTTCTCCAATTCTAGGTGATATATTGTTCTTTTAATGAGAATTGCAGTCCCTGCATGGGCCGTACCATCAGGATGGAGTGTGGTGTAACAGTTATATCCAGGAATCGAGAAATAGCTTTTATTTGTGAAATGCGTTTCGGATATCAATAGTATGTCAATTTTTTCATTATGTAAGAAGATCTCTAATTCGAGACGTCGTTGTGCTAAACCATTAGCATTCCAGAGTGCTATTCTAAAGGAATCAGCCATTTTTAGTCATGTTATTTATAACTTTCGTTAGCAAGTTAAGGATGATGCTGTTTTGATTTAAAAGCTGATTAAACATAGATTTGAATTCGTTGATAAGAGTTGTTAACTGAATATTGATGTCATTTGGATGGTCGTTATAATTTTTATTTTGGACAACATTGGAATAAGATGCATGTGGATATCTGTGTTGAGTGTTTTGACTCGAGGAAGGAGGTGGTGTAGTAGGTGGTATTTGAGGATGAGGAGTTTTATGTTCTTGACTGTTTGTGATGTTGGAATGGTTAAAAGGTTTTCCCCTTCTTTTTTGAATGTCTGTGTATGTTTTACATCCTTTGTAGTTTGCCGGATGATTTCCTGAACAATTAGAGCAAGTCGCAGGGGTTTCTTTTGGTTTCGTGCACTTGGTAGATTCATGAGACCCACTACATCTAACACACCTAAAGGGCTTAAGGCAGTAAGATTTTGTATGGTTGAAGGACTGACACCTGGTGCATTGAGGAATTATTTTATTTTTTCTCGGAGGTTCAATTTTTATTTTTGTATTTAATAAATAACATATATTATAAATAAGTTTATTATCCTCATTTGGTTCAAGGTCAAGAAAAAATAGTGAAAGCGGCTCTTTGGAAATTCTATGTTTAACATTGGTTATATTTCTGACATCAAATCCTTTTTCAGTTAATTCGAATTTGATATCTTCAATATCAGCAGAATAATGTAGATTTTTGATAACAACACGAAATGAGCGATCTTCTTTGAGTTGATATGTGTGATGAGTAATATTGTTTTCCCTTAGAAATTTTGCAAGCTTTCTGAAGGCATCGCTTGTTAATACATTTATTTTCACATTAGAATTTGCCATGGCTTTGCAAATATATTCATCTTTAGTTAAAACTTTCGAAATGCATTTAATCATTTCGGAGAAATTTACGACGTCATATATAAAAATAGGTGGAGGTTTCGGAGTTTTCGGGGTATCATTATTTTTAGGATTTTCATTATTTAAATTGATATTTCTTTTTAGCTCGTGATTTGAGAGCGGGGCAAATCGATTTGATTGCTGAATGTCGAAAGATAATTGTGAGGCATTTTGAGTACCTGAACTTGATCTCCGCCTTTTAACTCGCTGCCACGATGTATCGTAGTCGTCAAGTCCAATCCTAATATCATTATTTGATGAATATTGAGGTGTTGGAGACGATGATGTTGTTTCTTGGGCATCAGTTGTCATCATGTTGGATGATAGATTATCATTATTTGATGATATTTGAACACTAGGAGGGACATTTCTTGATGTCATTTTGAGATGGGGGGCCCAGGCCCCTACTTATTGTTTTAAAACTATTCCAAAAAAAAAAATTTTTATTTTTTTTTTTAAATATTTATTCTAATGAATAAGTGAAATGAGAAAGAATTATATATATAAATATATATTAAACTATTTATAGACACTGATCCGCTTACTTCTAAGGTTCAATGAGAACTGACGAAAAAAAAAAAAAATAAATAATAAAACAAAAAAATTGTAATAAAACGTTTTAATTTACTATTTGAAATAAAATAAATGAAAAACAATTACATGCAGATTTTCAACAAAACTCTATATATCACTCAGGGAGAATAAAGTCTTTGTTTAGGTCAGCGGTCGAGGAACCCGGGTAAGTTACCCGAAATGGGGTAAAAATGAAAATTTGGGGGATAAAATGAAACTTTTGTGAGTAAAAAGTATATATTTTTAATTTGCTATTTTATAAACCATGTGCCCTGTCGGCCCCAGCCTTCTCTATTTTATGACCTATAATTTAATAATTTTGATCCCCTCTGATAATAATTTCCCGATTGCAACCTCGATTTAAATTCTTTGCAAATATTATTCTCTCTGATACTAATTATTTTGTCTTATCACTATTAATTTCAAACCCCATCAATTTTCCTGCCTCGATTAATTTTTACCGACCGACGATAGTTAGGGAGGTATTGTTTTCACTTACATATCTCCACGAATCATGCATTTTCTTAACAGAAAAAAGTATTTTTAGCATGATGTCTGTCCGTCCGTCCGTCTGTCCGTCTGTCCGTCCGTATAGATGTGTACAGCCTGAACGGCTCAACGGATTTTGATGAAATTTGGTATATTTACTTAATGCATCAGTGGGATGAATTGATCAACTTTTGGTGCAATTCCGGAAACCGGAAGTGGTAGTATTAGCGATCGACGATAGGAAGGAAAGGGTTATTTTCACACCAAATTTTTCACACGAGATTTTTTTACATATCACCAAGAATGTATTGGTTTTGTCCTCGGGAAAAATCATCTTCATTATGTTTTTCTTAATTTAAAATTATATGACGTCACCCAGCCCTTCATGACGTCACAGGCTCCTTATTATGATCACGGGCAACGCCGGCTACTTCAGCTATATATTATAAATAAAATAAAATTAAAAATATTTATGTTATATCCATATCTGTTTGTTATTACATTAATAGATATATTAAAATTATTTGAAATTGTTTCTGTAGCTGGAAATTAATTTATTTCAAACGGTCGGTCGGTTCGGACCTGGCCACAGGTCAACTTATTTAATATTTATTTATACTTGAAAATTCATAAAAAATAAACAAAGTTTGTATTCAGAAAAAAACATACCAACTTGAATAAAAAACAAAAATGTAAAAATTTCATTGAAAATTAAATCATAAATACATATATTGATATTTAATTGATTAATTTTTTTTAATAATTGATGAAATGAAGGTTAATATATAGGTAAAATGGAAGAAGGAGAGAATGAAAAGGAGAGTAAAATAAACAGGAAGTAGGAAGAGTTTCATCTCATATAAATTACTTAAATAAGCAAAATCAAAGTCACTTTTCAAGTTAATGATAATTATAGATGTATAACATTCATTCATCAAGGTAAATATGTATTTTCCTTAGTTAAAATAATTCTCAGTAAAATAACAATCAATTGTATCTAAGAAAGCCTTCTTTCCATCTTTATATATAAAGTACAAAAAAAATTAATAAATACCTAATACAGTGATTCTCAAACACTGTGCCGCGAGATTAAGAGGCTCTTAAACTTTTTTTTTCTAAATTTTTTCAATTTGGTTCTAAAAAAAAAGGTAAACCGTTTTTGGGACCACTTTTTTTTCAATATTCAATACTTTTACACTTATCTTATTTTTGTGTGCCGCCAAATTTTTAAACCGTTAAAAGTGCCGCGGTAAAAAAAGAGGTTGAGAATCACTGTCCTAATATTTTGACCGTTTTATTATTTTAGCTGCCCAGAATGCCTTCGGCGCATTTCGTACCTAGCCAGGGGGCTCTGCCTCCTGTACCCCCGAACTGACACATATTATTTGTTGAAAGTCTGTATATATGTTACTTATAGTATTAGGATTTCATTTATGTGATGTATATTACAACATTCATTTCTTTTTGTGTTCATATTTATTTTTTAATTTAATCATTAAATTAATTAAATATTTTATAATGAATTATAATATTCCTTAATATTTATTTTGATTTTGATTTTCATTATCATTTTTCGTTTATTGAATAATTTTTAATATAATGGAATTTAGGGAAATCTAAAGTTAGAAACTTGAGACACATTTTATAAAATTAAAACTAACTTTTTTTAGTTTAAATTTATAAAATTTATTTAAATTATTTTTTATTTAATTCAAATTTATTAATTATATTCAATATAAGCTTAAGTAGTTAAATGTATTTTTTACGACTTCGTTTTTTAAACTAATTCAACATATAGAATATAACCATTTGAATTTAAAAGAAATACATATAAAAAAAATCTAATTTTAAAAAGAGAAAAATTTAAAACAATTACTTTATAGGTATCATTTGTCTAAAAAATCAAATATTAAATTTTATATAATATTTAAATAATTTTTATCCCTAAAATATTGTAGTAATTAATCATTGGGTAATTAAACTAAAAATAAAAACTATGATAACTAAAAAAAAAATTTCTGTTTTTTTTAATAGATAAAATTTATACCCTTCACTTTTAAATAGAAAAGAACAAATATTCAAATAAAATTATAATAATATAAATTATTATAAATTATAAATTTAAAAAGAATTAATAAATATAATCTAAATATTTTATTAAATTAATTAAAAAGAGAATTTATAGAATAAATTATTTAATTGAAATATTTGAATATTAGAAATTAGAATAAAAATGTAATTATTATAATCATTCTTTGTGGGAGAATTGATAGAATTATTAATTTTATATTCATTTTCGAAAATGAATGAACTCCTTCACTGAGACATGAAAGGTTCTGAATGAACAATATGATGTATTATATAAATTTTTTAAAATTAATTTCTGATTAGATATTAATAAAATTTATAGCCTATTTTCAAAAAGAGGTAAGTATATAAGAATATTGTGATGTAATTTCACAGTAATTGGTTCACAGAATTTTGTGTCTATAACGTCATAATTAATAGACAGACAGACATGAAAAATTCTAAAGCCATTTTTGAATTCTAGAGGTCATGAAACGTGAAGATATGCAAAAAAATTTTAAATTCTGAGCAATGTGCAGACAAAGACCTTTTTTATATATTTATAAGAAAGATATTGTATAGACATACCCAAATTTATTTTAAGTGAATAAATAAATAATGTATGTTAAATAAAATAAATAAATTTTTCAAAATATTGAAATGACAGTAAAAGAGTTATCGATGACTTAAATCTGTTTTTTCCTGATTTTTTAAACAAAGTTATAAAAAAACTGCCTGGTTTTCTTCAGGTTTTTTAAGGATAAATTCAATTTTTACATACAATTCCTAATGATATTTAGGCAATTCAATGGTATGTGTTAGTTTTGAAATTCAATTAAGTAATAATGTATATTTAAAACGCCACATACCCTGCGAGGCAACAAGCTTGTGATCCTGGTTTCAAGTTCCTGGAAAGGGATTTTCTCTCAAGATGGCTATGGGAACTAGGTACGCCTAGCCTAAGTGATCAAAATTTGAAAGCTACTTAAAATAATAAGTAGCAACCTTTGATCGAGAAAATCAAGATCAATGTTGAGAGGATCCGCTTTTATGATCAAACAACACCTTTACCCCGCTTAAACGGTAACCGACTTCATAGCCGTTGACCTTTTATAGAATGTACAAAAGTCAGGTTTATTTAATAATTTATTTTTACCCAAAATAATACTCTGATAACAAATAGAGTACTTAAATTCTAGTTTTATGCGAAATTTTATCTCAAATTATATTAAAATAAAAATATTAAAATGATATTGATAACTCTAATAATAATAAACATTTTCAAGTGTTTTTTTAATTAATCTTTTCCTCTTAAACCTTATTCAAAATTTGTATTTTCATTGACATGTGATATATCTATATTTTCTTTTACGTCAATTACTTTGTTCGTTTTATTTTTATTTTAAAAGATAAACTACCTTATCACTCACTCTATATCTAAACCGATATGTGAATTTATTAATACAATATTGACGTTTATTAATATTTAGGTATTATAATTTGGTCATGTTTTATGTTATTGATTGTTATATTAATGTCAAACTAATAATAATTGAAAATGTATAATTGTTAATTATATGGTTATTAATTAACCGTTCGGTTCGTTTATAGTTACAACTTTTGTTCTTCAAAATATTGAAAATAGAAATAAATAATGATTTTTTTGTTATCTAAATGATATCACCATTAATATTAACATATTTCATTCAATTATTAAAAAATATAATTTGATTTGTTTTCAAATTATATCGTGAAAATATTAAAAGTATATAATAAATCTTCGATGTTTTGTGAGATTTTTTATAATCAGTAAGCCTTGATTAAATTAAATTTTTCCGAAGGGGTGGCTGAGAAGATGTAAGAAAAATAATGTTTGCTTAATTTTGAAAATTATTATTTAATGTTATTCAACTAGCAAAGATTGTAAATGTTTATGTATATATAATATATGTGAAAATCCTAACGATTGTAAAAAATAAATACTCTAATAAGGCATCAACTCATATATTTTCAAAAACTGTTTTTTTTTTTTAAATTTGTACATATAGTGAGAAAGTTTCAAGAGAAGAAATTGAGAATACCTCCGGAATAGGTGAAATGCTTATTGATTATGCACAATGCCCCTGCTCAACTCTGAAAATATTCTCAACTTTCAGAATATGACAACTTTAATTTACCAAAAACTAGAACTCTTATTCTACGCATGGATCAGGAACTAATATCGTTAATCAAACAAATATATCTCATAATTTTGAAATATAATTTTTTTTATGTTCTGTGCTTTTTTTATTTATATCTAAATACAGTGTATTTTCAACAAAACCTGCTCTTCACGTACGATATACCAGTGACAGAAAACACGACAATCGCCACTTTTAATGACGAGAGTACCATTCTAGCAGTAGAAAAAGATGAAGAGGAAGCTACTCATTTACTACAAAAGGTTGTGAATAAAATTAACAAATGGACAACCCAGTGGCAAATTAAATAATAAAAAATCAACACAAGTAATTTTTACCAATTGGTAAATAAAAAAAAATACCAGTGATTTTAGACTACCTCACTAACACAGCTAAATTCTTGGCCAAACTAAAATGGAAGGAACACATTAAGAAAACAAAGAAATTGTGATTAATTATAAGAAAATGAATTGACTAATGGGCAGATATTCACAATTGACAATTGAAAACAAAATCATGATGTATTATTAAGACCCATTATGGACCTAGGGAGCACAACTATGAGGATAGTCCAAATTTTATTTTAATGTTAAACGGGTAATATTAAAATACTGCAAAGAATTCAAAACAAGTTACTTAGAAATATAGTCAAAGCTCCGTGGTATGTACCTGACAAAGATATCTATAAAGATTTGAACATTGAATTATTCGACAATTTAATAAAAAAATTATAATTAAATAAAATAAAGAATAATTAATTTAATTTAGAAGAATGCATCCTTATGGTAGGAAAGACCGAGAAATCTAAAAAGTCTAAACCATTTGAATTAGTTTTTGGATGTAGTTTTGTTTTTTGTTTTTATTTTTTTATTTGTAATTAATACTCAATGTAAAATTATTTGTTAATCTGAAAAGATTAGGACAATAAAGAAAAAAAAATTATAACGGACTTTTGACTTTAACGGATACCTACCCTCCCCATTAGTCCGATAAATAAATATTTTACTGAACTTAATAATGGATATCTATAAATAGTCATATCATAACATAATAGTGATTCAAGGTGGTGTTAATTAACAAAAAAAATTAATCCGTTATAAAAAAATAGCGAATTAAAAAAATATTAAAACAACATGTGTATATAATTACCTTTTGTGTTAGTTCACAATTGATTAATTGAATAACACCATTCATTACAATATTTAAAAAATAATTAAGGAAAGCCGTGAAGATCCATTTAATTAGTTTTAGAAAATATAAGATTTTTTAAATTATTTTATAATTCGGATAGAATTGAAATTATATAATTCACTTCGACAAGGTTTTCAATCGATGGTAATAAAGTCTCGATCAAAACTTGACTATATAATATATCTATATTATATATTATGTAGAATTTTAAAAATTTGGGAAATGATCTATTAGAAGGTGAATCCAGTTGACAGACAATGTCAAGAGGGACGTAAGGAGACGGGATAATAATATAAACTACTTAAATAAATATACCAAGTTAAATATTATATACTCTTTGTTTATCCAGTGATTCCCAAAGTGGGCGCTACCGCCCCCTCGTGGGCGCTGGAACGATCCAGGGGCTACAGGTGTATTTAGGGAAAATTACTTTAATATTACTTTTCGATTCTGAGATCAATAAATAGATACATAAATTCAATGTTTCTTAGTTACACCTTTATTATAATATTATATTTTGCAAATAGGTACAGTTATCTTTCTGTTTAATTGTTATTAAAATGAAATAAGTTGACCTGTGGCCAGGTCCGAACCGACCGACGGTTTGAAATAAATTAATTTCCAGCTACAGAAACAATTTCAAATAATTTTAATATATCTATTAATGTAATAAAAAACAGATATGGATATAACATAAATATTTTTAATTTTATTTTATTTATAATATATAGCTGAAGTAGCCGGCGTTGCCGGCGTTACCCGAGGCTGTGACGTCATGAGGGGCTGGGTGACGTCATATAATTTTAAATTAAGAAAAACATAATGAAGATGATTTTTCCCGAGGATAAAACCAATACATTCGTGGTGATATGTAAAAAAATCTCCTTATGTGAAATTTGGTGCTAAAATAACCCTTCCCTTCTTATCGTCGATCGCTAATACTACCACTTCCGGTTTCCGGATTTGCACCAAAAGTTGACCAATTCATCCCACTGATGCATTAAGTAAATATACCAAATTTCATCAAAATCCGTTAAGCCGTTCAGGCTGTACACATCTATACGGACGGACAGACGGACAGACGGACGGACAGACATCATGCTAAAAATACTTTTTTTCTGTTAAGAAAATGCATGATTCGTGGAGATATGTAAAAATCTCCACATGTGAAATTTGGTGTGAAAACAATACCTCCCTTACTATCGTCGGTCGGTAAAAAAGGTTAATTTCCAAGAGGGCGCTGAGTAAATTTTTTTCTGGAAAGAGGGCGCTTGGCCATATAAGTTTGGGAACCACTGATTTAAACAATTCTAGTCCTGACTATATAAAAGTCATTAATGACCTATAGAAGTGATTCTCAAACTGTGGTACATATACCATTGGTGGTTCTTTATAACCCGTGGGAGGTATTTAGTAACGAAATAATTTAAATAACCTAAAGCATAAAAATTAATTATTATTATTTTTTAATCCCTATTAGTAATTTAAAACTGTTTTTTTCAATGAAATTTTGAAATATCTTATTGTTTAGATAACAAGTTAATAAAGAGATCAAATAATAATTATAAATAATAATTATTTTTGTTAATTGATATTGATAAAAGATAAGAAAGGATATATGAACAGATGATTAAGAGATTATAAATATTTATAATTGGAAAAAAATTCATGATATTTTGTTGTTTTATTAAAAAATTCATTTTATTTCTAAACAAATTATTAAATGAATAAGAAATAAAAATTTCTCAATATTTTAATGTATTGGATTAGTGCAAGGTCGAATTTGAAAATTATGTCAAGTGTAGTTAGAGAGTTCTTTACTAGCCTTGTTATCGTTGTCGTCGTCGTCGACAAGTGTGTTTAAGCGAGTGACAAGATATGCGAAAAAGAGGGGCACATTTTTGTCTTTACATATTATATTAATTGATTTTTCTATATTAAAATATTAGAAAGTCAATAACCTAATGGGAATTTATTTAAAACAATAAAATTATAATAAAATTATAATATATCATTTGAATAGAATTGCAACAGCAATATATTATAATTATAAATTGAAAAAAATAATAACTAAGTGTCCAATATATATATATATATTACGCAATATAAAAACAAATGTATTAACGCACAAACTCAAATGGTTTGAAAACATTTTAATTAATAAATTTGTTGAATATATATAGTAGTATAAACGTATACTTTCAAATTACTATTTTAATATAAATGTCCATCTATCTCCATTTACATTTAAAAATAACATTTTTCCGCCACTATACATATACCTAAATATATTAGTAATCATAGGTATTAATAATAATATCTATCTATTATTGTGGCTCTACGGAACTCGAAAGTTCTTAGCCGCAGCAACCACATTTCTCCAAGTGTCCCTATCCGGAGCTATAACCATCCAACTCCTACCCTGTCCCATCTCTCTCACCTCCCTCCCCACATTATCCACCCACCGCGTCCTTGGTCTTCCAAGCGGACGTTTCCCACTCGGTCTCCCCACCAATATATTTTTCGCCATTTTTTCCTCTCCCATTCTAGCCACATGTCCTGCCCACCGCAGCCTTCTCGATTTTATAATTCTAAGTATATCTGGAGGTGCATAGAGGTCATGCAATTCCTAGTTATGCAATCTCCGCCATTCCCCGGTGACCTCATCTTTCTTTGGCCCATAAATGCTTCGCAGAATCCTATTCTCAAATACTCTAAATCTACTCTCCTCACCTCATGCCTGCGATCATGCCTCACTCCCATATAATACAACCGGTAAAATAATTGTTTTATATATTTTAATTTTTATCCACTTTGATAATAATTTTGACGAGATAAGCCCCTTAATGACATGATAACAGGCGCTTCCCGATTGTAACCTCGCTTTAAACTCTTCTCGAATATTATTATCTTTCGTTATTACAGAAACTAAAAATTTAAATTTTATACATTTTCAAATTCTACGTTTTGTATGTTAAGACTTTGTGTGTTAATACTGTTCCTCTCTGTTACTAAATATTTTGTCTTATCATTATTAATTTCCAGCCCCACCTCTTTTCCTGCTTCGATTAATTTTTCTACGCTATCTTTAATTGCAATTCCCGAATCTCCAATTATATTTGTCGTCTCCCTAACCTAATACTTGAATTTTTTTGTTTAATTGGATTCCGATTTATTTTTCTTCAATTTGTCTAATCACATATTCCAGTACTAAATTAAATAAAATTGTATCTTCTTGTTTTCACTCAAATATAAAATTATATATAATATTTATAACTGGCGATATATTCCATTTTCTATTACTAATTTTAAAGCATTTATGATGTTCACCTTCTTTTTTTAAGCCAAAAGTCACCAAACACCACCGCCAACCTCAAAATACTCAAAATGTCATTTTTATTAAATATTTAAGAATTACTTAGTATAGCATAGTAATGGTATTTGTCTTTTAATTATAGGAATATTTTCTTAATTTTTTTTTATATGTATAGTTTTATCATAGAAATATTATTTTGCCTTCTTTTTATAGGTTTACTTATGAAATCGGTATTTTGGAGATGGAGAGGTCGAAGGGTAAGGGAGGTATTGTTTTCACACCAAATTTCACATGTGGAGATTTTTACATATCTCCACGAATCATGCATTTTCTTAACAGGAAAAAGTATTTTTAGCATGATGTCTGTCCGTCCGTCCGTATAGATCCGTATAGATGTGTACAGCCTGAACGGCTCAACGGATTTTGATGAAATTTGGTATATTTACTTAATGCATCAGTGGGATGAATTGATCAATTTTTGGTGCAAATCCGGAAACCGGAAGAGGTAGTATTAGCTAGCGATCGACGATAGGAAGGGAAGGGTTATTTTCACACCAAATTTCACATAAGGAGATTTTTTACATATCACCACGAATCATGCACTTTGTATTGGTTTTATTCTCGAGAAAAATCATTTTTATTAGTTTTTTCCTTAATTTAAAATTAAATGACGTCATCCAGTCATTCATGACGTCACAGCCTGGTCTTACATATACACCTATCCCCCGATTTACACGGTACTTGTTTTACACGTTTTCGCTTTTACACGGTTTTCCAAATAAGTTTTTTTTTGTTTTTCTCGCACTCTACTAAATGCTACTGTGTACACATCTCATGGGGAATCCCGAGCTTATGTGCTGACTTGCTGCACATGCACACTGAGTCTGTATTTCTTCGCATAAAATTAAAGTTTTATCTACGGAAAATATTTGAGTGAAAGTTTCACAGTTTCAGAAAGATTTAATTTTCCATATTCCAACCTTCGATTCCGAAAAAAAGAATGAGAGTAATTTCTGATAGTGATGAAGGATAATAAAACACCTTTGGTTTTATTTTTTGATCTTCTGTTTAATGTATTGTAATTAAATAAAAAAACAGTGTTTCCGTAATATATTACATATTTTAACCTGTCAATGCATTTTATTTTTATTTCTGTGTACACCTAAAAATATTGAAAAAAATCACAACTGTTAAATAGCAAAATTATGCATTTTCTGCAAGCTTTTCGATTTACACGATTTTGACTTGAAAATTTTCAATTTTCGATTTACACGTTTTTCTCAGGAACGTATCTACCGTGTAAATCGGGGGATAGGTGTATATTATAAATAAAATAAAATTAAAAATATTTATGTTATATCCATATCTGTTTTTTATTACATTAATAGATATATTATATTTATTTGAAATTGTTTCTGTAGCTGGAAATTAATTTATTTCAAACCGTCGGTCGGTTCGGACCTGGCCACAGGTCAACTTATTATATTTTTCTTTACGTCATTGCAAGTGATTATGGTTCGAATTCCTCGAGCGGTTTGGTAGTATTAACTATCATCGTTGGCTTTTAATTATATAGATGATAATTAACATTTATCTTATCGAAATTATTAGATTATTTACTAATATTATATTTTTTTATTTTATTTATGTATAATCAAAATATTTCATCTAGGTATTTTAGAAATAATAATTCATTGAATGTCCTACCTATACGTTCATTATAATTATATAAATTATATAATAATCATATAATTTTAATTTAATTTCATATAAATGATGTAATGTACCACATATATTATATTATAAATAATGTGAATAGAAATAATAAATTTTAAGTGATTATAGCAAAAAACTATTTCTGAATTATATGTACTTTTAATAGATTGGAAACTAATTCATTGTGGAAAAAATATAATTTTAAAGAACTAAAAGTAAGCCCTTAAGCTACGAAAATTGAGTTTAACGGTTCAAACCGAATTAAATTTAATGAATTTAAAAATTGATTCAAAATATATAAATTAAATTTTTAATAGAAACACAAATATGAAGTATGAGAAATTAACTTAAATCGTAAATATATTTAATAAGTTGAGGTCCGAACCGACCGACGGTTTGAAGTAAATTAATTTCCAGCTACAGAAACAATTTCAAATAATTTTAATATATCTATTAATGTAATAAAAAACAGATATGGATACATAAATAATAAATATAAACATTTTTAATTTTATTTTATTTATAATATATATGCAAGACCAGATTGTGACGTCATGAATGTCTGGATGACGTCATATAATTTTAAATTAAGAAAAAACTAATAAAAATGATTTTTCTCGAGAATAAAACCAATACAAAGTGCATGATTCGTGGTGATATGTAAAAAATCTCCTTATGTGAAATTTGGTGTGAAAATAACCCTTCCCTTCCTATCGTCGATCGCTAATACTACCACTTCCGGTTTCCGGATTTGATTTTAAATCAAGAAAAAACTAATAAATATGATTTTTCTCGAGGATAAAACCAATACAAAGTGCATGATTCGTGGTGATATATAAAAAAATCTCCTCGTGTGAAATTGGTGTGAAAATAACCCTTCCCTTCCTATCGTCGATCGCTAATACTACCACTTCCGGTTTCCGGATTTGCACCAAAAGTTGATCAATTCATCCCACTGATGCATTAAGTAAATATACCAAATTTCATCAAAATCCGTTGAGCCGTTCAGGCTGTACACATCTATACGGACGGACGGACGGACGGACGGACAGACGGACGGACAGACATCATGCTAAAAATACTTTTTTCTGTTAAGAAAATGCATGATTCGTGGAGATATGTAAAAATCTCCACATGTGAAATTTGGTGTGAAAACAATACCTCCCTTACTATCGTCGGTCGGTAAAAAAAGACCTGATAGTCCATTTGCTATTCAAGTATAACATATTTAATCTTACGATCTCATAGGGAAATTACAGAATATTTATTTAATACTTATAAATCCTATGTAAATTAAGAAAATAAATAGCAATCACTTTCTTTACCTGAGAAACCTACTCAATTTAATTATTCTAATTGTCTGAATTAATAACTCTCATTATAATAACTATTACCATATCATTACTACATCATATATTGTTTATTTTGAAAACTAAATACAACTATTAAAAACATTTCACTTAAAATTCATCTGTTTATAAAAATAAATAGTACAAAGCGGGAAGCTTCAGAGATTTGAATGAAACTTTGCCAGTGGATTCCTTTTTTAATTCCAAAGACACTTTCCTTATGCAATATTTCACGGACTCTTATAATTTACGAGATAATTATTAAAGTTTTCAGATAAACTAGTTATGAATGAGCAGCCATTTAATAATGTTTTATTGACTAATACACTAATTCAGTGGTCCTTTATGTGCCTCGAGATTTTCAAAATGTGCCGCCAAATTTTACAAATACAATGTTCAAATTAAGAAAAATTACTTATTTATTTTATATGTATGTAAATAAGTTGACCTGTGGCCAGGTCTGAACCGACCGACTGTTTGAAATAAATTAATTTCCAGCTACAGAAACAATTTCAAATAATTTTAATATATCTATTAATGTAATAAAAAACAGATATGGATACATAAATAATAAATATAAACATTTTTAATTTTATTTTATTTATAATATATATGCAAGACCAGATTGTGACGTCATGAATGTCTGGATGACGTCATATAATTTTAAATTAAGAAAAAACTAATAAAAATGATTTTTCTCGAGAATAAAACCAATACAAAGTGCATGATTCGTGGTGATATGTAAAAAATCTCCTTATGTGAAATTTGGTGTGAAAATAACCCTTCCCTTCCTATCGTCGATCGCTAATACTACCACTTCCGGTTTCCGGATTTGATTTTAAATCAAGAAAAAACTAATAAATATGATTTTTCTCGAGGATAAAACCAATACAAAGTGCATGATTCGTGGTGATATATAAAAAAATCTCCTCGTGTGAAATTGGTGTGAAAATAACCCTTCCCTTCCTATCGTCGATCGCTAATACTACCACTTCCGGTTTCCGGATTTGCACCAAAAGTTGATCAATTCATCCCACTGATGCATTAAGTAAATATACCAAATTTCATCAAAATCCGTTGAGCCGTTCAGGCTGTACACATCTATACGGACGGACGGACGGACGGACGGACAGACGGACGGACAGACATCATGCTAAAAATACTTTTTTCTGTTAAGAAAATGCATGATTCGTGGAGATATGTAAAAATCTCCACATGTGAAATTTGGTGTGAAAACAATACCTCCCTTACTATCGTCGGTCGGTAAAAAAAGACCTGATAGTCCATTTGCTATTCAAGTATAACATATTTAATCTTACGATCTCATAGGGAAATTACAGAATATTTATTTAATACTTATAAATCCTATGTAAATTAAGAAAATAAATAGCAATCACTTTCTTTACCTGAGAAACCTACTCAATTTAATTATTCTAATTGTCTGAATTAATAACTCTCATTATAATAACTATTACCATATCATTACTACATCATATATTGTTTATTTTGAAAACTAAATACAACTATTAAAAACATTTCACTTAAAATTCATCTGTTTATAAAAATAAATAGTACAAAGCGGGAAGCTTCAGAGATTTGAATGAAACTTTGCCAGTGGATTCCTTTTTTAATTCCAAAGACACTTTCCTTATGCAATATTTCACGGACTCTTATAATTTACGAGATAATTATTAAAGTTTTCAGATAAACTAGTTATGAATGAGCAGCCATTTAATAATGTTTTATTGACTAATACACTAATTCAGTGGTCCTTTATGTGCCTCGAGATTTTCAAAATGTGCCGCCAAATTTTACAAATACAATGTTCAAATTAAGAAAAATTACTTATTTATTTTATATGTATGTAAATAAGTTGACCTGTGGCCAGGTCTGAACCGACCGACTGTTTGAAATAAATTAATTTCCAGCTACAGAAACAATTTCAAATAATTTTAATATATCTATTAATGTAATAAAAAACACATATGGATATAACATAAATATTTTTAATTTTATTTTATTTTATTTATATGTAAGACCAGGCTGTGACGTCATGAATGGCTGGATGACGTCATATAATTTTAAATTAAGAAAAAACTAATAAAGATGATTTTTCTCGAGTATAAAACCAATACAAAGTGAATGATTTGTGATAATATGTAAAAAATCTCGTCATGTGAAATTTGGTGTGAAAATAACCCTTCCCTTCCTATCGTCGATCGCTAATACTACCACTTCCGGTTTCCGGAATTGCACCAAAAGTTGATCAATTCATCCCACTGATGCATTAAGTAAATATACCAAATTTCATCAAAATCGGTTGAGCCGTTCAGGCTGTACACATCTATACGGACGGACAGACGGACGGACGGACAGACGGACAGACATCATGCTAAAAATACTTTTTTCTGTTTAGAAAATGCATGATTCGTGGAGATATGTAAAAATCTCCACATGTGAAATTTGGTGTGAAAACAATACCTCCCTTACTATCGTCGGTCGGTAAAAAGGTTGAGTATCACTGCACTAATTATTCACTTATTCACTAATTTTTGGTTTTTTCAGTTTGATTTGTATGTAGAAAAGTTATTTAATTAATTATTTTTTTAATTTTCATATATCCAAATCGAACTGAAAAAACCCTACGAAAATTAGTGGAGCCCTCATTGCTGGCCAAATAAATAAAGCATGGTAGCTAAATACAATTCAAATGGATTTATATGCAAATTTTAATAATTTTTATCTCGTAAACTAGAAGAGACCGAGAAATATTGAATGAGGAAAGTTTCTTTGGAATTAAAAATTGAATCCTTTTTTTCAAAGATTCATCTAAATCCCTGAAGCTTCCCGTTTTGTAAACAATTACCAATAGTAAAACTATATTGATATTATATTTATTTGTTTCTATCCCTCTATTTAATCTAATTTGATTATACATAATGCAAATTTTGTTTTTATTACTTTTATATTCATTATCGAATAGGTATGGGGTATGGTCAGATTCTTGCGATCAAGTATGCATCGGAGGAATAACGAAGTGCATTCCAGAAATTATTCTTATCTGTTTAGGCCAATGATTGGAATAAATGATTGCTTTAAATATTACTTCCCTTCTCTGACTCTAGAGGGAGACCGGTAGCTCAAAGGAGTTTGTGATCTTAATTAACACCTCTGAGATCTTCCCACTTCCCTCACATTTCACATAACGCCAGTCTAGCCACAACCATCCAACAGTCTATTTCTTCCATTACACTCCAACCACAGCTAGGCTCATCAAACATGTTCAACCTCTCATAACTTACTATAAGTAACCAAGTCCTTCCATCTATCAATTTATCCAGTAGATCCAAATCTTATTCCAGTAGCAGTACACATTTCCAGTGAATCTAGTTCTCCCTTATTCTATTCAACTCAACAACAAGATCGTGTTTCAAACAGAAACACATCCACAATACAAACGGATTGGGAAGACGCCATCCACTACCAAACTACAAACCAAGGCGACCCACATCCACAACGAGTCACACCATATGGGAGAGAATTTCACTGGCTTGGAGTCATCTGCTTCGCTTAAGTATCATTGGATTCCATTTCTACAACACCCAGGATTTGGTTACACTATTTATTCTTCATATATATTTTTACATAAACATTTCACTTGTATTATTTTATAATATCTATTATTTTGTCTATATCAATTTATTAAAATATTGTTAAGGAGAAATCTGAGTTTCTTTATTCATTGATATCTTGAATTGCACCCTGATCGGAAGTTAACGGCCCCTGATTATTTCAGCTTTTATCGAAGAGGTAATTGCTGTGCCAAGTCCAGAACTAATAAGATCTGATTTTAATCAATCGAGGTTAGGACTGGAATTGTCACGATATATGGTTTGACATTATCCAATAGCTTCATACAAAAAAATAATTTTAAGACACCGGGTATGTGGATCATGTTAAATTGCTTTTTTCCTAAGCCCTACTTCTAATCAATTAGTCTGTTTTCACTTCAAATGAAATGTAATTGAAGGAAAAATTATCAAAAATAAAAAAAAAATTATCAGTGTATACATCTGTACATACATATATATAAATCTATTAAGATTTTTTCTAACTTATCACACATTACCTCATTCATGATTGTGTGTAATCACCAAATATAAATAATATTTATCTATTAATAAAAAGACAATGACGAAAATGAAAAATAAATGACGATTAATCACCCCATTACCCTGATGTCTAAATTTGATTGACTTATGTCGTCTAATAATAGTATTGATTTACTAATAAATCCAAAGTAAAATTTGAATTTAAATCTTTTTTAAATTTGTTAACTTTTATTAGTATTTAAAATCAGCATTGGATCATTTAAATTAAAATTTTATTTTAGTAAAAAAAAAATATATGCGTGCTCACTCCAAGAATAACATATATAGGGTAAAGTATACAGTCGTTGGCCCGAGAAAGTCATTGGCCGCCTATCACTAAAACACAAATAAGAGATTTTCATTTTAAAAATTGCGCTATTATCTATGGTTATGTAATCGTTGGTTGTATGATTGTATAATCACTATAGAATACCAAGGCAATAACTGTAACAGGGGACCAATAACTGTATTTTTTAGGATTTTTTTTTAAAGTACTTATTGAAAATGTCATGAGAAAATGATTTTTTTTTATTCAACAAAATGCTCATAGTATCTATGTTCAGTAAACCTTATTTGACACAGATTGTTCCGCAATTTGCCCAGATATGCATTAGAGACTGCTAGGAATTGCTTAAGGGGGCCAACCACTGTATGCTTTATCCTACAGAAATATTGACAGACTAGTGAAAAGGCCCTCGTCCATGACCGGGTTCAGTGTATATAGTTTAACTCCTTTTTTGATCACTTTTGACTAGGATATATTCTTGTTCCGACTTTTAAATTGTTTATTCACAATATTAATAATGACAACACGTTATTTTATTGTATGGAAATTTCTGTATAGATGTCCTAAGAATCCAATGTTTAATTTATATCATTATTGGACATCTTAGTTAAACAAAATATTTAATAAAATTAAATAAAATGAGCTACATAGTATTAATAAAATAAAAAAAAAACTTATTTTTAGTGATAATTACAACGAATACAAAGTAATAAAATATGTTAAGAAATAAATAATTATATAACATTTGTGAATAAAGAAAATAGCAATTCAATATCATCAATAAAAATTTAGTTACGAACATAAACTTCAAATTTAGTGATACAAATTGATTAAAAATTTCTTGTACGTTTCGTTGATTCTCATAACTGTTTTTTATTTCGTCATGTTGACACCTACATAGATTTGTGTATCTAATTGTTCGAAACGTTGCCAAGCTAACAATCTCGCCCTTCTTTCTTTAGCCAATCGACGTGTTCGACGTTGGATTTTCGTTTTCACTCATATTTGCAAACTGGATAATTTTTCAAATTAAAATATTAGTTTTAAATTATAAATTTAAATATAAATTACCTGGAGTGTCTCCACTCGATTATCTCGCAATTTGAATTGGATTAAATAACATAATATATTATATTTAAATTAAATTTAATTAATTATAAATTATAAATTAACAATAATAGATAATATTTATTAAACCAGCGCATGTTTGGCTCTTTGTTGATAGCACCACGTCACGTGTTGGCGCGTGAGATTTGCAGTGTTAAAAAATTAATTCTGGTACTTTCAGCGATTCAATCAAGCTGAAAATTTATATATAGCAGTTTTATACATCATGTAAAAAATTATCAAACATATATCTTTATTTTTACGGTCACTTTAGAGGAAAAAAAATCAAAACGTTGTAGGTAATGACCCTCTTCCGGTTGAGCTACATTTCTCAAAAGTTGATAGAAAACTACGAATTTTGAATAATGCCCATGTACCAAATTTCATGATTCTAGCTCAAACCGTTTTTTCGTAATCTTGTCTACATACATACACACACACACACATACACACATTTTTCTCAACCTTAGTGAAAATGATAAAATACATAAAATTAAACTAATAAAAATTTATAAGAATTAACAAAAAATTAAACGACAAGACAGATTAAAATATTTCAAATATTTTAAATGAACACAGATCAAAAAAATGTAAATAAAGCTATATTGCAAGACAAATAAGATAAATTTTACATTTTTTTGGTGAGAGATTAATAAATATACATGTTTCGTAATTTGATTCTAAAATATTATTAAAATAAATATTTTTAATTTTATTTCGAAATTAAATAAAAAATTTTAAAATATTTTAAATTTAAAAAAATATTAATACAATTTCAATTAAAAATGAAAGACAAGAGGCAAATATAAATTAAGAAAAAACTAATGAAGATGATTTTCCCCGAGGCTGAAACCAATACAGATCGATTTATCTTTATAAATATTGTCTATGGTGTGAATTTCAAATATATATATATATATATATAATAATATTGTATATATTGTATATATATACCTTTGTATATTTTTGAGATATTAAACCGCTCTAAGGATTTTTTTTTATATTTATATATATATATATATATATATATACAATTTTTGCTAGTATAATAAGTTAAGATACAGCCTGTTAAAGCCTCTCCCTGATTTATTTATTTATTTATTTTAATATCAATTTATTTTTATATAATTTTTATAAGTTTTTTCTTTTTATATATACCTATATATATATATATATTTTTTTGTATATTTATATTCAACCACGTGTTCTGTTCACTAGCCATTTTGACTATGAAAAAGGGTCACATGACTCCTCACAGCCAATCACATTGCTATATTTGATAAGATGTTGGGCTCAGGGCTTCTGCCTCTGAACTTCGGAGAGGTGATCTCTTCACTTGCTTTTGGCTTTTTTAGCTGTGAATTCGCCATTTTTAGATTTGTTGGCCACGTGTTTTTTAAACTGTGTTGAGTTATTATTATTGTTATTTTTTTGTAAACTTGTTTTGTTTTAGCTGAGCATTAGCTAGCATTTATTCATTTTTATTTTTATATTTAATTTGTAAATTTTAAGGATTCTCTCCTTTTAATTTTATATCCATTTCATCCTTTTATTTTTACTTTATATTAATTTTCTTTTCATTAAATATTATAACGTGGCAACGAACCTTTTCTTTTATTTGTAAAGAAGTGAATCTAATTTTTCCTCATCAGATATTTTGATTAATTTAATTTGTTACTATTTCTTTCCGATCTTGCTTCTCCAAGGCGAATCGCCTAAGCACTAATAGTCAAACGTACTGCACTCTTTGGTGAAGTTTATTTCAGGGTCCCTTTCCCAAATAATTTTATTTTACTCCCCGTGTGAAAGAGTTGAGAATTCTTATTTTAACTCCGTCACTAGTGGCACAGGTGATCCGACAGGCTCAACAATATTTTATTTTGTTTCGGCTTGTCCACAGTTCTAGAGTCATACATACATAATAGGATGTAGGCTTTTATATTATATTTACGATACGATACGATGACTCGTAAATTTTTGGGTTTAAAAATATTTTGTTTATGTGAATTTATTAATTAAAATATGGGCCTCTTAGCACATATTCTTTAAATGTTTCAATTTCGATTACGCTACCCTTTTGAGACTCTCTCAAGGCCAAACACCTTTCACCTGATCAAAGGTGCACTGAAGAGTTGCCTGAATCTCTCAGATTAAGTTGCATCTCATTTCTCATTCACCCCTTTCTCCAGAATATATAAAAATAAATAAAATCTTAATCATTCTTTCTAAATAGTTAAATAATGCCGAATTAATAAGTTTTTTTTATTATTTCAATAATCACTAATTTAATTAATAAATAATTTTAAATGGTTTATTCCTAGCTTTTATAAACACTTTCCAAATACATAAATATATGAGATTTTTTATGGAATTTCTAACTTTATCTGTCCATTTGCATTTAATTAAAGTCAATTGCATAATTATTTTCGTATGGGGTTCCATATTAAATAAATTACACAACTTAACAAAATATCATCTAATTTTTGCTATTAAATATATCATTTATTATTTATTAATAAATAAGATTTTCGTCACAAACGTCCACACGTTCTTCATTTCCATGGATTACAATCTGCTATCCTCTACATTTTGGAAAAAATTAAAAAGAATTCTATTTATAATTACTTATTTATCAAAAGTGAAAGTATATTGTTGTTCACACCAGAGAGATGAATTTTATCGATATTTTCCAAAAGTTTGTTTATTTTAAATCACTGAAAATGAGATAGATGTAAGTGAAAGTAGTAAGAAAACAATTTTAAATAAAATCAAGACAACTTATATTATATAATCGAAATTCCCCATTGCGCAGAGGTAAACCTTAACGTAATTTTTTGACTGCCTTTTTGATTGATTCAATTGAATGAAGCCTTAGAAAGGTTAAGAAAGAAGAAGACCATTAGAATAAATCAAATGTTAAGTGCCAATTTGTAAATGGATTTGATGAAGAGAAAAAAAAGGCTCTGATTGAAAAAGAAACGGTTTCATCAAAACGAGGAAAAAATCAAAGGAGGTAAATGGAAGAGGAAAAAAAGAAACCCACAATCTACCAGAAATTACAATTTTATAATAATTTTGTTTAATGAGAATATATAGCGAGCTATAAATTAACAGGCAACCAGTAAAAAGTGAAGGCCAGAAATAAAAATCACATCTTCGTTTGCAACAAATATCAAGGTTTCGGTCCTTGATTAGGACTCTCTTCAGGACTTGGTATTCAAATGATCGAAACTTTAACATTTGGTGAAAACGAAGATGTTATTTCTTATCTTCCCTTCAGGACTTGATGATCAATGCAATCTTAGCAGGCACTATTAATATATATTATAGCTAACTTTAAGAAGGATCAAATGATATTGAATTCCAACATATAAGATTTGAAATTAAAGAATAAACAAAACGTAGCAAAGATTATTTGTTATATAATATAAAATATTTAATATATTTAGAGATTAAAAAAGCAAGTTGTGCTAAAAAATAATAACCAATTTCGAGGACATAGTATTTATCATCAAAGAAGAAATTGTTTTTTTTTTGTAGAAATAAATATTTTGTAATAATCAAAATTAATGATTTGGACAACGTCCTTGCTATTTCTTTATTGAATCTCTGTTATCAACAAAAGAAACTTGTTTATTTATTAAATCCTTAAAATTGTTATGTTGATTTTCAATAAAAATTAAATTTAAATTAAATGTCAAATATCTGTCTAAATATATAATTGAATAGCAATTTTGAATAAAGAAATTACAAAATCAAAAGAAAGAAAGCAAAATAGTTTTATACTTTGAAATCATTAAAATTACCATTTACTTCATTAATAAAATATGGCAAATTATGCTAAAAAATTATTAGTTTCGAGGATAAATTATTCATCGTCAGTCAATTATAGAATATTATTATAGGTATATATATAAGTAATTATAATTATAATTAATTATCAATCCAGAAGAATTATAATAATAAATTGGCTATGACTAAATTAAATTGAATTTTTTTATTATATTTCAAAAAATATGCATTAAATCCATATTTATTTTTTTAAGAAGATAAATTGAAAAAAAATCTGTTTTTTTGGATAAAGTTTTTGGTTAAAGGGCAAGACCTATCATGGGTGGTAGAGGCTCTGTATGATCAATAAAATGGATCCTCTAAATCTTATTTATATTTATATCAATTGTTTTTATTATTGCAAATATATTTTTTTCTATTATTTAATGTTAATGAGATATTTAAAAGCAACATATTACTGGTTAAATGTAAATAAAATTAAATACACATATGCGTTTAATTATTTATTTAATTCAAGTTGTTCAAATTGTGAGATCTTAATTGTATTTAAGGATTAGAAAAATAACACCTAATTAAAAATTGTATAAAATTGTTATATTTATATAGAATTTCAGCTTGATTGAATCGTTGAAAGTAAAAGATTTTAAAAATTTAAAAATGATAATATAAATCGGGGGTCGGCAACCAGATGCCCGCGGGCACCAGGTATTAATTAAACTAAAAGAGATCATAAAAAAGTTGCATATAAAGTTGTTCAGAATCATTCAAGGAACACCTCAAAGTAAGTTTCAAACACCTACCTCCTTTCGCCAGTGTTCTGTATAATTACCTGAATTTTATTTATTATATTTCAAAAAATATGCATTAAATCCATATTTATTTTTTTAAGAAGATAAATTGAAAAAAAATCTGTTTTTTTGGATAAAGTTTTTGGTTAAAGGGCAAGACCTATCATGGGTGGTAGAGGCTCTGTATGATCAATAAAATGGATCCTCTAAATCTTATTTATATTTATATCAATTGTTTTTATTATTGCAAATATATTTTTTTCTATTATTTAATGTTAATGAGATATTTAAAAGCAACATATTACTGGTTAAATGTAAATAAAATTAAATACACATATGCGTTTAATTATTTATTTAATTCAAGTTGTTCAAATTGTGAGATCTTAATTGTATTTAAGGATTAGAAAAATAACACCTAATTAAAAATTGTATAAAATTGTTATATTTATATAGAATTTCAGCTTGATTGAATCGTTGAAAGTAAAAGATTTTAAAAATTTAAAAATGATAATATAAATCGGGGGTCGGCAACCAGATGCCCGCGGGCACCAGGTTGTCCGCAAAGCCGTTTCAAGTGCCCGCATTCAGTATTCCTAAATATTAAATTATTACTAAAAAAAGGTAAAATTTTTTTGCGATCAGGCTTTTAAACATTTTTAAAATTTTAAAATCTTTTTAAATATGGTTCTAAAAAAAGGTAAAATGTTTTTGGCGATCACGATTTTTCAATATGGCTCTAAGTACCAAGTGTGCCCGTGTTATATTATATCAGAAATATGCCCGTCTATATTGAAAAAAGTTGCCGACCCCTCATATAAATAATATAATAATAGCTTCTATAGTTTGTCTTAAACTACTCTAACTTAGCCTATTGTTCATTTATAAAACTTTTTTTATTTATAAATAAGTTTTTATCAAAATTTTATAATTTTATTTTATTTTTTTTAAATAATTTTTATTTATTTATTTCTAAAACAGGGGAATTCGATATTTGTTCAGCCATCGCATTTGCCGGAAGTATGAAAAAATATCGTGTAAACGTGTAATGATCCGAAAGGAAAGGGAGTAGAAGAGTATGGGAGGATTTTTCCATATGAAGAGAAGAAAAAGTTGAGCTCATGTTTTTTACCCAGATCAATCGGTACAATGTAAATTAATTATTAAATTAGGTATAATAATATTTCAAAAAAAGTCAGGTATTTTATAAATAAATAAATCCATTTTAATATATTTATTTATTATATATTCTGCTAATTTTTTTTTATATAAAAAATATTAATAACTTTAATGATTTTTTTTAATAATGTAATTTAACAAAATTAATAATTTAATTGATTATTAAAAGTAAATTCTATTTAAGAAATAAATCATATATAAAAAAATATAATTTATACTTGACAGGTTTTTTACTATTTTTATCGTATCGCGATCACGAAAACTTTCGATGTCGAGATTTTGATGTTTTTATACGTTTTAAAGCAGGGGTGAGCAACCTTTTTAACTCACGGGCCAATTTAAATTTTAAAATTTTGTGGCGGGCCGCACTTACTAATAATTTACAAAGCTTTATATATATACTAATAAACATTATAATATTGTTTATAAATAATCGAGACGAATAATAAAATTCTATTTTAGGAATGCTCGGCGGGCCGCAGAATAATCTTTAAAGGGCCGCATGCGGCCCGCGGGCTGCTCATCCCTGTTTTAAAGGTTCCTGAATCATTTTCACTAAGGTTGAGAAAATTGTCTGTGTCTGAGTGGATGTAGACAAGATTACGCAAAAACGGTTTGAGCTAGAATCATGAAATTTGGACATGGGTATTATTCAAAATTTGTAGTTTTCTATCAACTTTTGAGAAATGTAGCTCAACCGGAAGAGGGTCATTACCTACAACGTTTTGATTTTTTTTCCTCTAAAGTGACCGTAAAAATAAAATAAATATATGTTTGATAATTTTTCACATGATTAATAATTGTATAGAATTTCAGCTTGATTGAATCGCAGAAAGTACCAGAATTTTTTAACATTGTATATCAGGCGCCAACACGTGACGTGGTGGCATCAACAGAGCCAAACACGCACTGGTTTAATAAATATTATTTATTAATTTTAATTTAAATATAATATATGTTATTTAATCCAATTCAAATTGCGAGATAGTCGAGTGGAGACACTCCAGCTTATTTTTCTTTATATTAAATAAATTACATAAATTGACTTTAAACGTGGATTGGGATTTCGAATATTTTCAAAATAACAAAGTATATTATTATCAATAAAACTTAACCATTTTACTTATAATTTTATAATTATAAAATTAAAAATATATAGGACTAACTTACAATTTGACGACCTTGAGTTTAATTTAAAATATTTATTTTGAAGGAAAACTGTTGTGGTAACTTTTTCTCAAAATAAATTAATACTTAAACTTGAATGATAAACACAATTACGGGAATTCATTTATTTTCTATTTATTTAATTTAATTTAATTTTCGAATCTAATATATATTTATATTATATAATTTAATTTTAGAGCAAATTTAGTATTTTGAAATATTTTTTTTATAAATTTTGTGTCTCAAAAAATTAAATTTCAACCAATTTGATATATTCGGTAATGTTATCCTAGAAATGAAATGTTTTATGTTTACAATACGTAACTGGATTTATAACATACATCATAGATATACATTATTTGACAGTAAATCAATAAAATCACTTATTTTTATCATAAACATTGTAATTTATATTTCTTTAATTATTTCAAACCATACTTACATATTTGATCTATATGGATCTCTAAAGATAGATTCTCAAAGTTTAAATGCAAGTTTGATGAAAGAAATGGTTTGAATGGGAGAAGTTTTAAGAAAACGACCAATGGGTTGATAAAGGTCTGGTAGATAGGTAGGAATTGGATGAGGGGGCTCTGAATAAAGTTGGCTTCGGGCAAGAATTTTCGATTTAGTTGCACCACAATTTTGTATAATTATATTTTATGGGTAATCAATGGTGTAGTGATTAAAATAAATCACGGACATTATAATTGGACCATTAAGAATAACTATTAATGAAATTGATAAATATTAAAATATTTGATTATGTGACATTCCTAATAAAAACAAAATGATTACAAAATCGTTTGTTTTTTTTCTTTATCTTATAGAAGATAAGAGTGGTGAAATTCTCAATTTAAATTACCTTCTTCCCTCCCAATATTCAATATAGAAAAAAGTGAAAGTAACTACTATATACTTCAAATATTTGTTTCTTTTCAATAACTATTCTAGAGAATATGATTCCGGTTCTTGAAACTATATTTTATCATACATATGAAGTATCGTTGTCCATCCCTCAATTATATAAATAATTTCTATTTAAATAAGTATTAAATGAAGAGATTATGAAGATATGTGGTTAATGATATTTTCCAGAAAATTAAATATTCTAAGTGTCTATGGAATCATAATACATGCATGACAAAGCAATCAAATATAATAAATAATGATGCAAGTTATAATATAATTATACAACTGATCTTCCGGTCTTTTTCAATACATAATATCTTAAAAGATTTAATATAGACGTTGGTAAAATTAATGAAACAAGCAAATATACATTAGGAAATTTTCTTATTATTTAAAAATAAATAAAACAATGATCTCGATGGAAATATTCCAATTTATTCATTTTTTTTTAAATAAGAATTATTTTTGAGCATATTTAAAAACAATTCATAAATATTTTTATTATATAAATTTTATTCTTTTTAGTGTTTTTTTTTTATCTAATTTTATAATTTTACAAAAAAATTTGATTTACTATGGATTCTTTTTTTTTAATTAATCTTCATTTTTTTTCTTCTTCAACATAATATAATATAATTTAATTTTTTTATATATTTTACAAATATATAAACATTTTCAATCATTTGTTTTAAATTTTCTATAATAATTTTAATTACATTATTTACATCATCAATTTTATTTTTGTATTTTTTTTTATTTTTATTAACTTTTTTTTGATAAATACATATCCAAATTATAATCGTCATTTTTGACTAACAACAAGGATAACAAGAAAAGTAATAATTTAATTTACACCATTTTTTTTTTAAATGATCATCAAATGATAATTATTTCCTTATCTTTGTACCATTAAGAATCCCCCCTCCAAAAAAAAAGGAAATTAAAAAATTGAATGTTGATGAAGATGATAAATACAAAAATTATGTCAGAAATATTTAAGCAGACAAACTCAATAATTTTATCAATTTCCCCAACTTCTAGATAACAATATTGATGTTGCAGTATGATTTTATCATAGAATATTATATTGAAAAAAACATATAATTAACAAAAAGTGATAAATTAAATAGCAATTAGAAGTAAATGAAAAATATTGAAGATATGATTCTATTCAAATTAAATCTGGTAAATAAAAGTAATAGAAATGAAGATTCAATTTAATTATAAATGCATTCGAAATATGTTTTCTTATTTACATAAGCCGTTAATTTAAAAAAAATATTTTTTTTTTGTTTTTTTTTAAAGAAATTCTATCGGTGTTGTCTCTAATCTAATTTCTGACATAAAAATATTTCTTTAACCTTTAGTTAGAAAAATTTTTAAAAACTTTAAAATATATAAATATTGAATAGAAATATCTATAAAATTTATTGAAAAAATAAACAATTAAACAATTTAAATGGAGTGATTGATAAAGAATTTATATTGATTTTTAAAGAAGAACGTTATGAAGATCATTTATAATTAGAGGAAAGTGGTTTCAGATCTTTCCAATAAGTAATATAATTTATAAATGTCTATAAAAGAAAATAGGATTATATCACCCACATTGTAGTAATTTTATATAAAAATTACCAAAAATTACTTAAATCAACAACACTGGCAGGCAGATAGATTATTTATTTTGGTTTTAGACCATTTAAATTGAAATATAAACAAAATAATTTCCTCCTAAACCAAGTGATGTGACACTGTATAAGGAGATGAACAAGAAATCATGGACTTGGATGTTTGTATTTAATAAAGCAGAACAAAAGTCAACACAGTTCCAAGATATTTGTTACCCGCTCAATTCATTCTCCTTGGATCTTTTGAATTCAAAATATATAAAACAAAATATACATAAATAAATAAATAATTTATAATTAATTGAAAAAAATCTTTTTCATTGAAATTTTTGATTAACGTTCATGGAATTTTTTGTATTTTTTTTAATTAGTCTGATATATATATATATATATATTAATTTAATGTAATCTCACTGCTTAATAATTTTTGTACACTTGTTTTTTCTTCTTTCAATTTTGTTATCAAATACTGCTGCAAAAGTATTTTTTTTTGTATTGTTTAGTTATAATTAGCAGAGAGGGAGAGCGCCTGTCCAGTTGGTGGATGAAGTGATTATGAAAATGAAATATGAATGATTTTTTTCAATATTCTGATTTCTTTTCTTTCGAGTTGACTTTTCAAGCAGTCATCAAACGCCACCACCGACATCCTTTTGATACCGTTGTGTTAGATAACTGGCGGTGACAGTCATATCTCTTAATGACCTGTAAAGGCCGTTGAGATTTTTACGGAATTCTTTTTCTACTTGGATGGCGTAGTCGGTTTCGGACAGCCCCCTGACGTCTTCAGTCTCAATTCCTGAATCATTCTCATTTCCTGTCTCTGAATCGGATGAATCCGAAATGGTAGACGAGGTGGAAACATTCGACGGTCGACGGACATGACCTTTCTTCGTGGTAGCGGTGGTAGTTGTGCTGAGTTGTTGAGTTGAAACAGCGGGTGTTTGTGTTGTCATCGTCGTTGACTCGTCATATTCGGAGCCCCAGAGCAATTCCTTTTTAACTGTATTTACAGTGTTGTAAAGGGTATACAGATCGGTGTTCATTGGTGGAACATTAATAGAACCGCGCCTATGCATGCTGCTACTACTACTGTTGTTGTTATTGGTGTTGTTGTTGAACTTAAGCATGTCTTCATCACAATCGCCAATGGTCAGATCTTTTAGACGACAAGGCACGAGAATGGTCTCCTCCATTTCACCGACGGCACTGACAAAACGTTGCATTGCAGTCACGAGGCTTTTATTGGAGCAACGCGGCATCCCCTGGCAGATCCTACGGCAACACGAAAAAATAACACACATTTGAGGAGTTTGGAAACAATCTTTATTGTAAATGTTTAGCATTTTGATTAGCTTTGGAAGGATTAGGCAATGCGATTACCACACCACATAAGAAAAACACACTCGGGTTGTTTGTCCCTCAACACAACTATTTAGAATAGACAGTCAACGTTAGTTATCGATTTCAGGTGGCAGAAGAGGTGGAGGAGAAATTGGAAAGGCGATATAGTAAGAGAGGGGCTTCCAAGGGAGGGAAAGGGGAAGGGACAACCTTGGCCGATCAAGTACATCACATTGACAAAATGAAATAAAATCACAGTGGAATTAATATATTTGTATAGGAATATTATTATTATTATATGTTTATAGAAAGAGTGAAAATATAAGGATGATTTAAGAAGAGGGGGTATCTATCATCTCTTTCTATCTTTCTCCCTTCCCTTATGGATGTGAAGGTTGCTTACTGCCTGATTTTCATATAAATATATACTTACTTATATATTTAAATATCGCTTTTAGTTAAATTTGAATAAATAAACAAACAAACAGCAAAAAAAGGAATAATAATAAATGCTTACGATGTTGAAATAGAAATAAAATTTGAAATATATATAAGTAAGAAAATTGAAAGGAATTCAAAGACAGTGAAAATATCAATGAACAATTATATATATATATATATATTTATTTATTTTGAAATTTTTATTATAATTTCAATTTAAGTATTTAGTTAATTTAAATTTAATAATGTAAATATTCTGTCCCAATAGTTTAATAAATATTTGATTTATTTGGTAAAAAAAAAATGAATAGAATAATTTTTTTGCGCAATTTTTTAAAAATAAAATAGATAAATTTAGAAACATTTTATACAATTATTCAAATAAATATTTATTTTTTATATACTGAAAATTATATACCTAAGACTTCATTTGAAATTTAAAAGATTTATTTATGAAAATATATTGAGTAAATATATTCAAACAAATAAAAACAAAATATTATTTATAGTTTGAAATTGTTTACATATTATTGTTTATTTATTAAATGTTTAAAAATAATGTATATATATAAAGTAAATTTCAATAAGAAATAAATAAATTTTTGTATAAAAATTGCAACGAAAACATTTTTTTCTATATAAAAGAATTTGATGATATTACAAATAAAATAATAAACCATCTTGGACTTGTTTTAGTAATTACAATTATTAAATTTAAAATAATATAATAAATTTAAAATTTATATATATAATCAAAATATATTTTCATGTCTTTAAATTTAAATTTAGAATTTCGTATGAAATGACGTCAGCCAAAATAGAAATGAATAGATTTCATTCAATAATTATTAGCACACACACTATTTAAATAAATATATAAATTAATATATATTAACTCATTTAAAATTATTTATAATATCGAAATACTATTGTTTTTTAGTGATTTTAATTTTAATATATTAGTAAATAAAAAAATAGGTCAGGGTGGCGGTGATTTTATCATATGATCCATTTATATATAGAGATATCTAAATGTATTAAAAATGTAGATATTGATTTTGATTAATTTTCATATAATCATGTGTTCTTGATTTTTTTAATATTATAAAGTAAAACATCTGTCAAAATAAACCCCATGTAATAGATATGTATTAGGAATTCAAAGAAATTATAATTTTTTTCCAAATGTAACTAGTTCAAAAAGTGTGTGATATTATATTTTTCTTATATAATTTGTAAAAGAAGGATATTATGAAAGGTATTTTTATGTTCCGTAAATGGTTAAGAGAGAGAGAATGTGATTGAAGTTATGATAGAAATAAAGCGGTTTTTAAAGGAAGGATACAATGAATATAAGATAATATAGTTTGAATTTTAATTTCAAATACTCACCTCTGGTCCATACTGTTGTTGTTTTGTTTTCTGTTCTGAAAATCACTTGTCAACATAGAACACAAGGTTATGTATTGAAAAATATGAATTAACAACCAGAGGACTGCACTCGGACTGAAAGACAGCCGATGCCACTTTATATATGAATCGTTGCTAGGCTCGGGAGTCTTGCGGTTGCGATCTTGTATTTTTCTTATCTCCCATAAGAAAAAAATGATTAATACCAAAACTCATCAAACAATAACTGTTAAGTATTCATTTAATTAAGTTATTTTTAATTTTCATGATATAATTTTGGGGTAATTTTGAAAAAACCGAAATGGAAAGGCGTGGTTTTGTTGGAAACCACGCCCAGCCCAGGTAGTCACACCATAATACGAGATTATGATTGGCTAAAATGTCATGCGTTAGTTTGGCATTCGGTCGATATGCGGCGCGCCAATTTCGAAAGAATGCTTTTCCTGTGAGTGGGCCAATGAACCCCTCGCCCCTCTCCAAGGGGGCGCATCAAGGTTAACAATTTAATTCTAGAAACGCAAAGAATTTTTGTACTTTGCTCTGATTAAATCAAAAACATTTCACACATAAGTCACAATGCACATTATTAATACAAACTAGGGCAGGAAATTTGATGAATTGAATTGTAAATAAAGCACAAAAATAAATAAATAAATACATTAGCATAAACATTTATTTATAAGAATTTGTTTATTTATTGAATATATATATATATATATATATAATTCATATAATATATAATATTTACTTATATAAAAGTAAATTCTGAATTTTAAATATTAATAAATTATGATTGATTTTTATCTATAATAAAATATGCACCCTCATCTTTATGATTTTTAAATTCGTTAGACCGAAATCTCCTTATCCCTTGAAAATTTCAAACTTTCTGCAAGAATATGAGATCGAAAAATGTTAAAATAATACTAAGAATTTAAAATGTAAATGTATGATTATAATGTTATATATATTTCTATATTACAGACTGTTAAAAAATGATATAAAACAATCCGGCTCATTGACGGGACCAACATAGCAACACCCGGAGTACGATCTGCTCTCCCCTCAAAATTAACATTTAAATTTTCCGGAAAATCTTGTTTACTTTGAGACAATTCAGCAGAATGCAAGTCCCCCCTCCCCCCATAATGCCATGGTTTGGAAGAATGAAAAAATAATATTTTATTAAATATTTGTTCATTTCAATTAATTATTTGTTTTATTAACATGAAAAAATCATCTATCTAGAAAAAATGGAAAAATAGACTAACTCTAATTACGCTTACTATTTTTTTAGGAATTTCTCTCTTTCTCTCTCTCTTTCTATCGTTTATCTTTTTTCTATTCATTCATTGAAAAAATGTAAGATTAATAATAAAAAAAATTGATATGGCTAATAAAAATGCATTATAAGATTTAATAAGTTTATTTTGAAATTAAGCAAATTTATATGATATTAATTTTACTAAATTTAGTAATTTTCTTTCTAATTCGTCAAATGAAAATTTGTGCTGTAATTTGAAAATTTTAAATGATTATTATTATAAATAACGAAATAGATTTTAGAGTATTTTTAAATTAATTAATTTTTGTAATTTCGTATATTAGAAATTATATTTTCTCTTAATAAATGATCAATTATTATTAATAAGTATTCAATAAAACTTTAAAAATTACCATCAATTTTTTACAAAATGATATCTAATCTTATTATGCTAGCTAAAATTGTATATATGTATGTATGTATATATATTTGTAAATGGGTTCTCAGAAATCGCTCGATCGATTTTTTTGAAATTCACACCATAGATAGTATTTATAAAGAAAAATAGAGTTTTATTGATCACATCTCTGGGAAAAATCATCTTCATTAGTTTTTCCTTAATTTAAACGTCACCCAGCCCTTAATGACGTCACAGGTAGGGAGAGAATATTTCGAATCAAAGATGACGCCTATCTGACGTCCCTACCTCTGTGAATCCCTTCTCATCTCATAACTGAAAATAGTGTCGAATAGAAATAGACGATATTACTTGAATTAATTTTTAAGATAATTAACAATTAAATTTTATCAAATAAATATGTAATTATTTACAGGTAATTTTATATATTTTTACCGACCGACGATAGTAAGGGAGGTATTGTTTTCACACCAAATTTCACATGTGGAGATTTTTACATATCTCCCCGAATCATGCATTTTCTTAACAGATAAAAGTATTTTCAGCATGATGTCTGTCCGTCCGTTCGTCCGTCTGTCCGTATAGATGTGTACAGCCTGAACGGCTGAACCGATTTTGATGAAATTTGGTATATTTACTTAATGCATCAGTGGGATGATTTGATCAACTTTTGGTGCAAATCCGGAAACTGGAAGTGGTAGTATTAGCGATCGACGATAGGAAGGGAAGGGTTATTTTCATACCAAATTTCACATGAGGAGATTTTTTTACATATCACAACGAATGTATTGGTTTTATCCTAGGGAAAAATCATCTTCATTATGTTTTTCTTAATTTAAAATTATGTGACGTCACCCAGCCCTTCATGACGTCACAGTCTCCTTATTATGATCACGGGCAACGCCGGCTACTTCAGCTATATATTAAAAATAAAATAAAATTAAAAATATTTATGTTATATGCCTATCTGTTTTTTATTAGATTAATAGATATATTAAAATTATTTGAAATTGTTTCTGTAGCTGGAAATTTATTTATTTCAAACCGTCGGTCGGTTCGAACCTGGCCACAGGTCAACTTATTTAATATTATTGTTATAGTTGCAATTTTTTTAAGTAATTTCTTTTTATTTGAATTTTTATAATTAAGCTAAATATCATTTAATATTTTTTAAAGTTATTAATTTAATTAAATACATTTGTTTAAAAGTTTTTTTCATAATCATTACATAGTATAAAACAAAGTCGATTTCTCTGCCCCTATAAACGCTTCAATCTTTAAAACTACGCAACGGATTGTGATGTTTTTTATTGATAGATAGAGTGATTGAAAAGAAAGGTTTTGATGTATAATAACAGAATATTTATCCACTATTTAATTATGCACAATGTTTAGTTTCAAATATTTTTTTTAACTTAATTACCGAGCCGAGGCTCGGGGTCCCGGTATTTAATAATGAAATTAATAATAAGGATATTAATAATGAGCATATAATCGAAATCGTGATTTTAACAGAAATACATTTTTATTGGTAAAATATATTCAATTTAAGATACTTAAACTTTGCTTTTAAATTAATAATTCTTACTAGTATCAGTACTGTAATGTAAAAAAAAAATTACTTAATTTTAAAAATAAAATTTTAAATATTTATTGATAGTCATTAAAATTGTGATTAAATATATTATTATTATATATGAAAATTTATTAAAAATCTTCATTTAATTAAAATTTAATTTATAATATAATATATATATAATCTTGGCCAATAATTGTTTGATCTATATTAAACATCGTTATAAAAACTAAAACAATATTTCCTTGATTACAACTGAATAATTTGCATTTGTCCTAGATTAGACAAATGTAGAGTTAGAATATACTTATACGATAGAATCTTATCATTCAATTAAATACATTATTGTTTATAACAAGCTAAATATCAATTCATTTTTTTATTATTTAATTAGTGTACATTTTATTTAATAAATAATACATTATGAATTATATTAAAGAGTTATTAAATAAATATATAAATGCTACCTCATATCTTAATCAGATTATTTTTTTCCATCTGAACCCTAGAGTTATATAGGGTGTTTCAAAAGTAATTGTAAATATTCTATTAAATATTAAAAATAAATAAAATAATAAAAAACAGAAGCACTTTAAATATTTCGTATTTAGGAAGGAGTCTGTAAGTGATTCCCAAACTGTGAACCGCGGTTCTCTGGGGGCCGTGAAAAAATTTCATAATATTTGAAATTTTTTGGTTTAAAAAAAGGTAAGATGATTTTGTGGGGAAACTTTTGTAAATTTTTGATTATTTTTAAAATTTTTTCAATTTGTCTCTAAAAAAAAGGTCAAACGTTTTCTGGACTAAGCTTTTGAATATTTCGTACTTTTTTCAAAATTTTTTCAATTTGCTTCTAAAAAAAATAAAAAAGGTAAACCGTTTGTAATTAAGGGAGCCGCGGAAAAAATCCGATGTATTATAGGAGTCGTATACCAAAAAAGTTTGGGAACCTCAGGTATAGCCTATTCTCTACAAGTAGCAACAGTTTCCATTACATAACTCATAAGTAAATACCATATCGGCTTATTGAGCATATGTAGACGGTACAGTGTTTTGAAGTTAGCCAAAAAACACATTCAAAAATTAAATATAAACTAAAGCACAACTTCACAACCTGAACTTAAAAACACTAATTTTAATAACGAATAAATAAGCGATAGAAACAGGTATACTCTAGTGTTTCGGCTGATCAATGTCTCACAGATTTACTAACACTTAAAACACAACAATACAATAAATTTGCATGTTCTTTCCTTTGGGCGATGTGATGAGTTTATCTTCTGGTGAGAAGAGTAACTGGATTTCATGGTTTCTATTTGGGCCCAACATATGTTAGAGATATTTATCAACCATGTTCCATGTTCTTTTTTTCGTTAATGGTTTCCTCGTACACCCTTAATGGGTCAGTTTCGATCCATTTTAAAATGGCAAAAGAAAATATCAAGATGGGTTTGATTCAGGTGTTGAGTCTTTAATTTTTTAGAGAATGTTTTTTTCAGGTTGCTATATTTTATTTCAGGTTGCTATATTTTAGTATTTTTAGTATAATATTTAAATTATTAATATTTGATTTATAGTATATTAGCAAAATTATTGTTTTATGTATTAGAATTCAGATTAATCAATTTTTCCTAAATCTCTAGGCTGTCTCATTATTCACGTCCCAAATTATATATAACATAATTTTAGTTTCAAATGGATTATGTGTTTTCTAAAAATGACCTGATGACATCATAAGAGGGAACACAGTTGTTTGTGCACATTCATTAAACAGCCAAGTGCAAATTTTTCAAACCTTGAACTTGTAATATAAAAATAAATAGAATAGAAAATAAAAATAATAGAATAATTAAAAATGAAATATTTTCTTAAATATTTTGAAAACACCCCATGTCCAATTTTTCACTATTATACAACGATGTAAATAATTAAATATTGAAAGAATATCATTTCAAGATTAATAAAGAAATGAATTTAAATATGAAAAAATTTATTTAGTAGTTTAGAACTACAAAGACTACATCTCAAACTTATATAAATTATGTTTTTTCCTTTATAGATTATGCCAACTTTGTAGCTTAGTATTGATTTCAATTTTAAATAATATATAAAATATAATTTTTCTTGAATACATTATTTATTCTCCAATTATATAATAATATCATATAATATATCATAGGTATAAATCTCCATGTATAATAAACCAACTCGAGTTGTCAGAGGGTTGAATAATTACTAGCACAATAAATTTAACAAGAACGTGGTTTTAGTGAGTAGAAATTTAATCTAGTTAGGAAGAAGTCTGGAAATCATATGCTCAATTCTCTACAAGTAGCAATAGGTCATTTCCATTACATAATCCATAAGTAAATACCATATCGGCATATTGAGTATGTGTAAACAATACAGTGCTGTGAAGTTATCCGAAAAAATCACATTCAAAAATGAAATATAAACTAAAGCACAACTTCACACCCTGAACATAAAAACACTAATTTTAACAACGAATAAATACGCGATAAAAACAGGTTTACTCTAGTGTTTCGGCTAATCAATGTCTTTTGAATAATTCGTAGATATATCTGTATAAATAATAATATCTATATATATAAAAGGCAATGTCTGTGTGTCTGTGTGTCTGTCTGTCTGTGTGTCTGTCTCTTATAGACTCAAAAACTACCCGTCCGATTACGGTGAAACTTTCAGGGATTGTTGTGGGCATCCCAGGGAAGGTTTTAGTGTAGTTAAATCCAAAATTAATTTATCCAAAATTAATTTAATTAGTAATATATTGCTAAAAGTCTGTAGTGTCACAAAACTATCGACAGATGGCGCTACATATAATTTTCCAAATTCAAATATTTTTAATTTTTTTTAAACTGTCAAAAATAACATACACATAATAACAGTTGTAATAAAAATAGAAATATAAATCACAATGTAAGTAAAATATTGAATCGTTTTATTTATATTGTTTCAATTATTGTTTGAATATATATTAAATTTATATATAGATTTATTAAGTATAATAATTCCATTTACTTCAAATTTTTTTAATTTTTTATTTAAAAGTATATTCAGCATTGAAATTGCCATTAAATATGCAGGTAATTGGAACTCCAACATGTAATATTAGCAAATATTCTGGGATGGGAAAAATACTAAGATCATGTCATGTCCTATTAAATATTTTGAATTTTATTTTGAATCATACAATGGTAATGAAATATTGTAGGTAGACTTTTGAGACAAACAATAAAAATCTCTATAAAATAAGAGAATATACTTATTCCGAAAACTGTTAATTAAAATGTAATAACTATTAACAATTAATAAAGTAGAAATAATTTTCGAACAAATAAAAATGTAATAATTATTAACAAAAAAAAATAAAAAATAAAAATAAATTATTAACAAAATAAGTTGACCTGTGGCCAGGTCCGAACCGACCGACGGTTTGAAGTAAATTAATTTCCAGCTACAGAAACAATTTCAAATAATTTTAATATATCTATTAATGTAATAAAAAACAGATATGGACATAACATAAATATTTTTAATTTTATTTTATTTGTAATATATATGTAAGACCAGGCTGTGACGTCATGAATGGCTGGGTGACTTATATATAATTTTAAATTAAGAAATATTCGTGGAGATATGTAAAAATCTCCACATGTGAAATTTGGTGTGAAAACAATACCTCCCTTACTATCGTCGGTCGGTAAAAAATAAAAATAAAAATGTAATAATAAAAAATAAAATTTCAATTATATTAATTTAATAAATTATTATTATTATTATTATTATTATTTTCACGTATTAAACGGTATATTATTATTATTATTATTATTTGTAATAATTCCAATAAAAATAAATAAAAATAAAAACCAAAAAAAAAGTGCAATTAAAACTAAAATTTCAATTATATTCATTTAATACATTATTATTATTATTATTATTAAGTGTTCAGTTATCATATACGTAGATATGTATGCAGACACATGCAAATATTGGGAAACATCCGGTGGAAGACCAAAGATCAAGGTGGGTGGACAATGAAGGAAGGGACATGGGAGAGATGGGACAGGGTAGGATTTGGTTGTAGCTCAGGATAGGGACTCTTAGAGAAAAGTGGATGCTGCGGCTAAGAACTTTCGAAAACTGTATAGACACAGAGTTAGATAAATATAACATATACAATAATAATATATAATTAATTTACTGATTAAATTAAAATATATATTTTCTAAGAAAACAAATATATGTCTTATCTACTTATACTGATTGAAACAAAATGGATGAAAACCTTTTACATACAGACTTTCAACCAAATACTATGTATCACTCGGGGGTACAGGGGGCGGAGCCCCCGTCTAGGTGTGAAGAGCGCCTGGAAGGCGCTCTGATCAGCTAGTATATAATAAAAATAAAATAAATGTAAATTTATATACTTAAGTAATCAAATAAATTTTTTTACTTTTTGTTTGGAAATCAAAACCATAATTAATTTAACCGTATTTATATACTACATGGGCTGAAAAGACCCGGGATTTTTCAATAGGTGACGCCACTAGAAAATGAACATGACTCATTTCGAGAGGCTCACCTATCACAAGTTTATGTAAAAAGTATCATGACATTTCGTCCATTCGTTTTCAAGCTAAAGTCGTTTGAGTGACGCTACTTTCGCCTTTATTAGAAAAATGGAAGAATATTGCGTCTTGATTAAACATTGTTTTTTAATGGGAAAAACTTGTGAACAATCAGCAATGGTTGCAGGAATGTTATCCAACATCTGCTCCCTTCTAGAACAACAGTTTATCGGTGGTTTAATGAATTTAAAATGGGTCGTACAAGCACCGAAGATGCACCTCGCTTTGGAAGACCAAAAGAGGATACAAATGCGGAAATCGTAAAGCAAATGCATCGAATCGTTTTGAGCGATTATAAAGTGAAGTTGCGCGAGTTAGATGAGGCCGTGGGCATTTCAAAAGAACGCGCGGAATACATTTTGCACGATCTCTTGAAGATGAAAAAGTTATCGGCACGATGGGTGCCGCGTATACTGACAATCGACCAAAAACAGCAGCGCGTTGATGATTCAACGGCCGGTTTGGATGAAACGCGTGGGTCCATTACCATACGCCTCAGTCCAATAGACAGTCTGTAGAGTGGTTGGAAAGCCACGAAAGTCGACCAAAAGGGCCAAAAGAACGCTTGGTCGGGAAGGTCATGACCTCCATTTTTTGGGATGCGCATAGCATAATCTTCATAGATTACAGTCACAGGAGAGTATTGTGCAGTGTTATTGAACAAACTGAACGAGGAAATAAATAAAAAATGGAGAAGAAAAAAGTTCTGTACCATCACGATAACGAACCGTCACACACGTCCTTGAAAGCGATTGCTAAATTGGACCAATTACTATTCGAATTGGTTGCTCACCCACCATAATTCTCCAGACTTGGCCCTCAGGAACTATTATCTGTTCCCAGACCTCAAGCGGTGGCTCCAAAGTAAAGGATTCACATCGAATGAGGAAGTTATTGCGGAAACCGAAGCGTATTTCGAAGGTATGGACATTTCATACTACAGAAGGGGCATCGAAATGTTGGAAGATCGATATACCAAGTGTATCGCCCTCGAAGGCAACTATGTTGAGAAATAAAAAGAATTTAACCCACAAAATGCTTATATTCATTAAAAATCCCGGGACTTTTCAGCCCATGTAGTATATAATATATCATAAATTATTGAATTTTCAAAATTAAAGTCAATAATAATGTATAGTTTTTTCTATTTTGTTAAAATAAATGTAGATGATTATATAAAAGAAATCATCAATTTCAAATTATTTAAATAATGATGATACATTTAATAATGGATAATATAATACAATATTATTTATATAATAAATTTTTAATTTGACTAGAAAGAATTGAATATAAACTGTTTCTCTCTTACATACATGCTATCGAAAAACATATTAATGAAACATTGTCTTAATTCTACTTTATATTTAGGAGATTCATTTTATTTATTATATTTTAAAATTTTTTAAATAAACTTCAAAATTTGTTTGAGAAAATTACTTTGGAGATCTATAAATGCATTGAGATAATGAACAATGAAATGCTTGCAAGATTTTAAGAATCTATTTCTAAAATTTGTTTGATTCTTTGTACGTTTTCGTTGAAAAAGTTTTTAATACTATAGAAATAAACCATGAAAAATCTAAACTTATAAATACTTCTAGAAATATAAAATTCAATATAAAGATATGGATGTATAACATGAAACTAATTATTGTAGAATTATTGCTGAAATAATTTTTTATAAATAAATAATTAATAATAATATATCTAAAATTTATTTATTTAAAATAACTGTTTTAAATTATTCCTTCGAGGTATATTTTTTATTTAATGAATAAAATATATTATATAGGTATATGAAATAAATAAATATATTTTCAGGATATTAGTTATATTTGTCCTGGTCCCGCCTTGAGGTCGAAGGTTAACTAAAATGGTTTTAGATCACGATAATCAATAAAAGAAAAGTTAATTTAAATACAATGAAAATCAATTAAGTATTGTTTTAAGAATTTTGTTCTAAATATATGAAATTAATATAATTGAAAATAAATAATATAAGTAATTACAAACAAATTTTAGAAAATTGATATACGAGGTAGGGTCAAAAAGTTCGCGGAATGGTCGCTTATAGTCAAGTATTTCTTAGCTGAAAGGGAAATTTTTGTTTGTGAGGTTGGCATAACTGGTAGTGAATGTGCTTTTGAGGTTAGCAGGCAGTTGTAGTTGGTTCCGTGCGTTCGGTGTTTAATATTGTAGATCGTAGTTTTTTTCTTTCGTCGGATTGTGCAATGTCGTCATTAGAGCAGCGTGGCAATATTAAATTCTGTGTGTTGCTGGAGAAATCACCCTCGGAGACTCTTGAGATGCTAAAAAAAGCATACGGAAATTCTGCGATGAAGAAAACAGCAGTTTACGAGTGGCATAAGCGTTTTCGCGACGGTCGCACAACAATTGATGATGACGTTCGGACTGGGCGGCCTTCCACTTGATTACCATGGAGTGATTCATTATGAATTTATTCCTAAAGGGAGAACAGTAAATAAAGAATTGTACACAGAGATCTTAAAACGGCTACGAGATGCAATTCGACGAAAACGACCTGAAAAATGGGCAGAGAATGACTGGTGTTTGTTGCACGACAATGCCCCAGCACATCGATCCCTAATGGTGAAACAATACCTTGCCAAGCATAATGTTACCACTCTGGAACATCCTCCATATTCTACCACCAGATTTCTACCTGTTTCCAAGGTTAAAAATGGCATTGAAGGGACATCGTTTTGCTGATTCGTCAGAGGTGATTGAAAGCGGCTGAAGGAACTTTCAAAAAAGGAACTTTCAAAAAACGGCTTTCAAGAGTGTTTCCAACAATTATATGAACGGTGGAATAAATGTGTAGATGCAGGAGGAGAGTATTTTGAAGGGAAATAATGTAAGAATGTTATAAATATTTTTAATAAATTTTTAATAACCAATTCCGCGAACTTTTTGACCCTACCTCGTATAATTCGACTTTTGATTCTATTATTCACCCTTTCCTCCCCATCCCTTAAAAAAATTAGACTTTAATGTATTTTTATAATTTAGTTATATGTGTGGACATTTATCATCTTTACTTAAATAAATGATTTCTGAGTAAATTCGCTCACTGACAAACATTACATACATCCATACATCCATACATACACACACACAGACATAATTCGAAAAATGGTATTTTCCGACTCAGGGAGGTCTAAAACGTCAAGATCTATCGAAATCTCGTAGTCGAAATTTTTGACGATTCCAATACTTCCCTTATACGAAGTATAAGGGAAGTATTAAACTAAAAACTTGAAAATAAATTAATAAAAAATAATTTTTAATGTACACGCTTTTTAATAAAAAATGCCCTAAAAATAGAAAATAAAATATTAATTAAACCTTGAATATTATCCTTTACTAGGCTGTTCAAAAAGTTTGTGGAGCAATATGATATGGTATTGGAAGACCGTAGATTGACTGAATGAGATTTAACAGAGGCTTTAGGCGATTTCATTGGGCAAAGTGAGCAATATTTTGAGTGTTAATTTGGGTTTCAAAAAATATGTGCAAAATGGGTTGGTTTCTTCATTTCATTTCAGTTCCGCGAACTTATTGAACAACTTATTACATATGCCCAACAAAAAAGCATGGGCGCATATGAACCTAACAAAAGTAGTAAAGAATTTAATATTATTACGCTTTTTATAAAAAGTTTTTTTTTATTAATCTATTTAATTTTATAATTATACATATAAGATCCGTTATTCTTAATGTTCACTTGAATATTAACTTTTAATATTTTTTTATTTACATGATAATAAAAATGAATAAAATTACAGGAACCTTAAAATTTATAGAAGTCTTTATTTATTTCTAGATGAGTGCTCCTTGTTAGATTGTTTTCATGAAAATAAAAATCTCGTTATTACGATTTATCCTCAATTATAATATAAAATAATCACAAAATTCTCATTCATTCTTCACGTGAATCTTACATGTAATCGTGTTCACATGTATTAGTACTCCCCTTACATGATTCGCGGTAGAATCATAACTAATCATCATTTTCTTATTCAATATCAATTTGAATTTTCATCTATCCTCAATTATATTTATATATTTATTTATTTATTTATTGTTGTTTAATGTATCTGAATAATGCCTATTTCAGTTTGAAATAAAAGTAATATAAACTATTTTCCAAAAATTGAACTTGTTAAATTTATAGATCGATAATGGTCTGAGTTATAAGCTTTTGCAATTAGTAAAATCTATCTATCTCTATGGCTCTAAGTAACTTGAAAGTTCTTGGCCACAGCAATTACATTCCTCCAAGTGTCCATATACTCTCAGCCACAACCATCCAAATCCTATTTTCTCCCATGTTTTAGTAAAATAGGTTTTAATTTAATTATTAATATAAACTTTAATATTAATTTAATAACTTTTATCAAAATATATAAATTTCTTTTTAAAAATGATGATATCTATTAGCTTTTTAGTCATAATCAAGGTTTATAAGATTTTCCATTAAATTAACCATTTCTTCGGTTATCTTATATAAAATTCTCGTGTCACAAAACTTTGAAAAAATACTCCTCCGAAACGGCTGGACCGATTCTTATGAATTTTTTTATGTATATTCAATAGGTCTCAGGGCATGTCAGACTTCCTTTATAAAACCGCTAATTGGTAAGGTGTGTCCAGGGGGTGGAATTTAAATAAAATTAGTTTAGTTACAATGCTAGATCATAGAGGCGCTGGTGGCGATAATTTGTCATTTGCTCAGAATTTAAAAATTATTGTAATATTTCACTATTTATTTTAAATTCTAATATTCAAATATCAATTCAATTATATTAAATTATTAAAGCTTTGGTGGTTGTTTTTATTTATAACGGAATTTTGTAAATTAAACCACATATTGATATTTGCTACTTCTGCAATCGAAACGTTGTGTATATTTTTGTATTTTTTGAATAAATTTACAATAACAAATATCAATATGTGGTTTAATTTACAAAATTCCGTTATCAATTCAATTAAATAATTTATTCTAAAAGTTCTCATTTTAATTTATTTAATAAAATATTTAGATCATATATAACTTCATTTTTATTTATTCTTTCTATATATTTGAATATTTCTTCTTTTCTATTTGATATGATATTAATAAAAAATAATATTAAATTGTATATAAATTTAAAAATTAGAATATTTGAATTTTTTTAAATTTTAACACATGTAATCAATCATATACATAACGAATGGAAAATTTTGAAAATCAACTTGGTATTAAATTCAGAACAAAATACTGATATATAGAATATAATAGACCATTCGAATATAATTTAAAACTATTTCTCTCTTTCTATTTTAAATTTAAAAAAAACGGAGTGTTAAGAAATTAAGATACCTGGATAGGTAAATGGGCTGGAAGAGGAGGTAATTTATAATTTTCTTCTAATTCAGATTGAAATTAATAGTGATAAGAAAAAATATTAAGAAACAAAATCTATATACAAAATGTAGAATTTGAATATGTAGAAAAATTGAATGTAATCACGAAGGATAATAATATTTGAGAAGAATTTAAATAGAGGTTGTAATCGGGAAACGTCTGTTATCATGCAGTAAAGAGGCTTATCTCATCAAAATTATTATCAAAAGGTATCAAAATTAAAATATATAAACCAATTATTTTGCCTGTTGTATTATATGGGTGGGACGCAAGGTCTATGACCCTGGGAGATGAGAGTAGATTCAGAGTATTATTTCCAGCATTTATTGGCCAAAGAAAGATGAGGTCACCGGGAAATGGCGGAGACTGCATAACGAGGAATTGCATGACTTCTATGCATCTTCAGAAATAGTTAGGGTTATAAAAGCGAAAAAGCTGCGATAGGCAGGGGACGTGGCTAGAATGGGAGAGGAAAAAGATATTGGATTGGAAAACGTCCACTTGGAAGACCAAGGACGTGTAGGAAGGGACGTAAGAGAGATGGGACAAGGGCTCACGATAGGGGCACTTGGAGAAATGTGGTTGCTGGGTTCAAGAACTTTCGAGTTCCTTAGAGTCACAGAGATAGATATATATAACATAGACAATAATAATATATATAATTAATTTAGTGATTAAATTAAAATATATTTTAAATAAGAACACAAAACGAAATGAATCTTTTATGTAATATACTAATTGAAACAAAATGGATGAAAACCTTTTACTACTCTTAACCAAATACTATGTACCACTCGGGGGGGTACAGGGGGCGGAGCCCCCGTCTAGGTGTGAAGAGCGCCGGAGGCGCTCGGAGCAGCTAGTAGTTATATAAAACAAACGTTATTTGAAATTCAAACTATTAGAAATTTGAAATTACAGTTTATTCAATTATTTATTTGAAATGGCGTATAGAATCGAACAATAAATCATAAGCAATATTTGGAAAATTTCAAAATTCAAAGAGTATAATATGAAATCTAATATTATATTTTATAATGTAAACTTACACAATAAGAAAAGATTGAAAAACAAAAACAAAACACTTAATAACAATATATGTGTATCAATCATCAACTATATTTCAATATAAATTTAATAATAAATAAATTAACTATATAGATAATGAAAATAATAAAATTATGAAAAGAAGTTAAAAAATAGAGATAAAAAATAAATAAATGATAACTAGTGAAAAAGTTACATTTATATTGTTTATTTTGCTTTATTTTCTTTTTTTTAAATTCCCTATTCCATACTCCTTAGAACAGTGGTTCTTAAACTTCGGTCCGCGGACCCCTGGGGGTCCGCGAAGCCTTTACTGGGGGTCCGCGGTCCTCGGAAAAAAATCATCGTAAAAATATATACATATATAAATATTTAAAGTTCATTGTTTAACTATATCCTCCTAGAGAATTACGGCTATAATTTAATACTATTAATAATACTATTTTATTTTATTAAATTGATAATTATGTCAATTAATTTTTTGTGAATAAATAAACATATATAAAAAACTATATATAAAATTTGAATTTTCATCCATTCATTCATTTAAAATCATTTTTCGATTGTTAAATGATATTAAATCATTTATTTAAAATGATTTAAAACATTTATTAAAATGATTTAAAACATTCATTTAAAATGATATTAAAACATTCATTTAAAATCATATTAAAACATAGCTAGTAAATAATAATTCGTTATATTTATATTATATTTATATTATTGTAGTTCAATGTTAATAAATTACTCCATAAAATGGATCGTTGGCTACAAACTGGTTCAACACAGAAACGGAAAGAATCAGATGATGAGGCATCAACAGCAAACTCTACCAAGAAACGCAAAACTAGAAAATATTCGGATGATTATTTATCATTTGGATTTACTTATATTTGCAACAATGATGTGGAAAGACCAGTCTGCGTTCTATGTCAGGAAAGTTTATCCAATGAAAGTATGAAACCTGCTAATCTCAGACGTCATTTACAAACAAAGCACAGCGAGCATGTTAGTAAGTCTATCGAATTTTTTAAAATGATAAAAGAAGAACTTAATTCAAGTCAGAAATTGATGGTAAAGACGGGATCTGGTGGTATGAGTAAGAAAGCAGTAATGGCATCATATGAAGTAGCTCTACTTATTGCTAAAGCAGGAAAGCCGCATAATATAGCAGAGCAATTAATTCTTCCTGCTACAAAAGTAATTACAAATATAATGTTAGGAACTAAAGCAGCAAACGATATAAATTTGATTTCATTATCAAATGATACGGTTAAGAATAGGATTGAAGACATGTCATGTAATATAAAAGAAGAATTAATATCGAGAGTGCGCAAAAGTCACTATTACTCATTACAATTGGATGAAAGTACTGATGTCACTAATAATGCCAATTTGTTAGCTTTCATTAGATATGAGTTTGAAAATCAAATACAAGAAGATGTATTGTTTTGTGATTCACTACCTTCACGAACGACAGCTAATGACATATTTAACAGTTTGAATAATTTTATAACCGAAAATGAAATAGAGTGGCCAAAATGTGTTGGAATTTGCACTGATGGTGCTCGTGCAATGTCAGGTACAAGAACTGGATTGATTGCTCTTATTAAAAATGTTGCGCCTCAGGTTGTTTGGAATCATTGCTGCATTCACAGAGAATCATTAGCAGCCAAAAATATGTCACCAGATTTGAAAAGAACATTAGACGAAGTAGTTAAAATTGTCAATTTCATTAAGGCTCGTCCACTTAATTCCAGAGTTTTTAAAATTTTGTGTGAGGAAATGGGTAGTCAACATACACATTTATTATTACATACAGATGTACGTTGGTTGTCCCGCGGGAAAGTACTCATTCGCCTTTTTGAGCTTCGAGATGAAATACGATTGTTTTTAATAGATGCGCATTTTGAACTGACCGAATGTTTCAATGATTTTATCTGGTTAGCTAAGGTGGCTTACTTGACTGATATTTTTACAAAATTGAACGAACTTAATTTGAGCCTGCAAGGTACTGTTGTAAATATATTTAAAGTTGAAGATAAAATAGAAGCAATGATTAAAAAAATCGACTTGTGGTCGAAACGCATCCAGAACGGTGTATATGAGTCTTTTCCAACTCTCAATGATTTCATAGAAAGCTCCAGTGAAAAATTGCTTAATCAAACGCGTCAATTATTTGTTGAACATTTAATTACTTTGAAAAGCAACTTCAGGAAGTATTTTTCTACTCCTGATCCTTGCAATAACTGGATCAGAGATCCATTTAATATGGAAATTACAAATGCTAAACATTTATCTGCACCTGAACAAGATATTCTCGTGGAATTATCATGTGATACAACTTATAAACTAAAATTTAACAAAACTGAATTGAGCAACTTTTGGTTACTTCTCAGGTCAGATTATCCTGCGCTTGCAAATAAAGCACTTCAACACTTGATTCCATTCTGCACAACATATTTATGCGAACAAGCTTTTTCGGTACTATTTTATATTAAGTCTAAATATAGAAACAAATTAAATGTAGAGCCGGATCTTAGATTAAAAGTTTCCAATATTAAGCCAGATATTGAGATTCTTGTTTCAAGAAAACAACTGCATACATCTCATTAAATATGTAAGTTATATTTAATGAGATAGATGCAGTTATTTTTTAAAATATTTCTTATTTAATATTTTCTGAAAAAAATTATAAAATATTTATATGAATTTAATGTAAGTACCCATTATAATTTGTGAGATTTGTTGCTATGACAATGTTTGTATTTTCTTTCTTCAATATTATAATTTCTAATAAAATGTGTTCTACAATATGCAAAAAAATCGTTATTCACCAATCACTGTTAGAAATATTCATGATATATACTTGTCCTTATGAGATCGTAAGCCAGAAATTAATTAATAAAATGACGAAAAGTACCTAAAGTTGTGATGGGGGTCCGTCAAAAAAAATTTTTTCAAGTGGGGGTCCGTGGAGTACATAAGTTTAAGAACCTATGCCTTAGAATGTTGTCATTCGAGAGTCACGTGACCAAAGTTCCAAAGCCTCCTTTAATCTTGACATTTTTTTCCTTTCAAGATACAAAGTGTAAATAAAAAAAATATTAGCTGATATTAGCACTTTTCATGTATCATTTATTATGATGATTGTTTTAATAATATAAAGGTTAAAATATTTGATTAATTGTTCTTTTTATTCATGATGTTCTAAAAACTTAATTTCAATAATTATTATTTTTTAAATATTGAATAAAATTATTTAATATTGAATAAAATTATTTAAAATATAGAATAGATATATACAACATATAAAATTATATTTAATAATATAAAAATTTTTAATAACAAATTTGAATTAAATATGACAGAAATTTAAGTAGAGCTGAATAGTACCCTCCTTTTTTTAGAAAAAAGTTTGTTTAATAAAAACAAAAATAATTTTTAAAAATTCTAATTTAATAAGGCTAATTTAAAATTAAATATTTTATGTAGTTACAAATTAATTTATTTGTTTTCTCAATGAACATTTTCATATTATAAAATTTTAAAAAGGTTAAAAGTAATTTAAATGACTGAATTCATATAATTGCAATGAAAAAATAAAAAAATAAAAATCTTATAAATATTTATATTTATTTTAATTTAGTCAAAAAGTGAAATTAATCCATAGCAACAGCCATTAATAGAAATGTTCAAAAGTTAAAGCTATTTAATATATAATTAAATATAATTTAATCAAATTACAATTTATTTTCATTTATATCTGAAATAATATATTCCTCATTGAACCATGCTCTCCCTCTCCCACTCCTTTCTCTTTCTCTTCCTCTCTCAATTATTTTATCATTTTTTTATATAATTTAAACCAATTAATAATATATATTATAAGATTAGATAATCGAATTTTAGGAATTCTATAAGTGTTTCTATAGAAAATAAATTTAAAATTGAATAATTTTATATAAATGTTAATTTTGCTCAATTTTCTAGAAATGTCCACATTGTCTTTGAAATATTTTTAATTTATAATTTGTAATATTTATATGTGAAATGAAACACAAGATAAATATTGTAAAAGGCTTATATATTGTGAAGTTTTTTTTAATAAAATTTAAATATTTATAAATATGATCGTCAAATATAGATATATTAGATATTTAACTATTGATGAAGTTCTAAAGACTATGGAAGTGAGATCAGACTTTTGTTACATATAACGACTTATAAAAGGTAGATTAGAATAAAATATGAATGTAGCCTATTATTAATTGAGAATATCTTCTTCTGAATAATAATTTTCAACGATTATTGATGGATTAGAGAAATTCATTCATGATAAGGATGCCAACAAGTAATAATAACCAGCAACATTTAATTTCTGATTTTAATTTTCCTTATTTCTATTAAAATCAGATATTTTATAAAACACAGGGAAAGGTAGACACAAGGAAAGTTAATCAAATTCCTAAAGTAAAAATAACTAATCATCAAGGAAAAATACATTTCCAATTTTAATTCAATCGTTTTTTTATTTAAATTAACAAAAACAAAATACTTTTAATTTAAATAAAAATTAAATCATTTGTAAAGAGCAATCTCGAAAATAAAGCCTCTTAATATTTGCTGTTTTAATTTAATAAGTATTGATGATATATAAACTATAAAGAGTGATGTTATTATCACCATTCAATGAACAAAACCCTTTGAAAAACATATGCTATATATTATATAGAATTTAAAAATTCTTTTATTCTTTCTTTATACATTCTTTAATAAAATTATATCTTCTTAGCATACCTGAGTAATATAAGTGGTTCTGTCCCTGTTCAACACTTGCATCCCCAGAACATATAATACTGCATTATCCAATTTAGAGAATCTCGAACTTCATTTGCTTTCAGTTATCGCTTAATATCATATGCATGACTATTAAAACACCTAGAGATATAGTGTACCAACACAATTTAATTTTTTTTGTATAATTAAATTTCAGTTCGTTTTAGTTATTAATTTCATTTTTAATATTTAATTTTAAACATTCAACTTTTTTATAACTTTTATTTTAGAATATATTCTAATCTATTTTTTTCCGGAGAAAGGAGAGAATCTTCAAAAGGAATCTTCAAATGAGATGAGTCATGTTGTAGAATAGTTGAAAGGATTCAGGGACTGACTTAACACCCCTCCCTTTATTTCCTGGTCACCGGGAATTACAAAATAATACCGGGACCCCGAGCCACGGCTCGGTAATTAATTTAAAAAAAATGATTCATTATTATTGGGTTTGGCTGATAATATTAATACCAGAAACACCGAGCTCTCGCTCGACCCTTTAACAAATTTATACAATTTATTATTATATATTTTAAAAATTTTACAATTTTCAAGGAACTTTTAGTTCGTTTATAAAATCAATATATCTGTGCGTCTGTCGCCAAAAATTTTCGATTTTTTAAATTTTGATTTTGGATTCGATGAGCTTAAAAAAGTGTAAATGTAAAGTGTTCTTGGTTTTTTAAAATTCGGTTGGGAACATGGTTTTATGTTATATTTATATTTATATTTTATTATATTTTCAACGAACTTAAGTGAGTTTATAAAATCGTTCAGTCTGTCGTTCTGTCCGACATCAAACTCAAAATTTTGAAATTCTGACTTCAGATTCGGAAAGAGCATCGAAAAGTAGTATGTAAAGTGCCTTTCATTTTTTGATACCCCCTCGGGAACATGGTCAAAATGGCGTCCAAAGTTGAAATTTTTAATATTTAAAAATGCGAAATTTTAAATTCTGATTTCAGATTCGAATAGTGTATCGAAAAGTATTAGTGTAAAGTGTTTTTTATTTTTTGATATCACTTCAGGAACATAGTCAGAATGGCGTCCAAAATTAAAAAATTTTAAAATTTATATTAATAAATTGAATATTTTAAAACAAATTTATTCTTTATTTAGTGTCAATTGAATAGTCATTATATGAAAGTACTATATAGATATCATATATGGTTCATGAGATATTAATTAAAATTTTAAAATTCGGTTGGGAACATGGTTTTATGTTATATTTATATTTATATTTTATTATATTTTTAATTTTATTTTTCTAATATTGGCCTTTTTAAATTATTTATAAAACACTGAAAACATTCAAGATTATATGAATAAATAATTTTAATTTAATTGCTAAAAAAATAAATAAAATCACAGATTATTCCGAGAAAATAGTATTCGACCTTTTGAATAAAAGAAAAAAAATTAATTTAATTTTGAAAATTGGAGAGTTTGAATTAAAAATATTTAAAACCTCTCCATCTAAAATTTTTATGTTTAATATTTAGAATATACTTATATATCTTTAAAATTGATTGTTTCATTGCATCTCTCACAACCTCCCAAGCTGAATATTTCTGAGAACAATATTAACAAATTTCATCATATATAAATGTATTCTTAAATGTTAAATGTTGTATACATTTGCATGTTGTAATGAATGTGTAGCCACGTGAAGAGCACGCTCCGTCCGGCAAATATCCCGTGAACAAAAAAGTGACTAGAATTTGATAACTAATTAACTCGCCAAGAAAAAAATATTCAGCTGATGTATATTTTGTAATAATTTCATATACCTAATCTCTATCAGTATGTATTATATCTATTATTCTATAAAATAAAACAAATATTCAAATATAATTTACTTTCACATGTGAAATATATATAGTAAATTATTATTTATTTCATATTTTTAAACTATATTAAACTTGAGTAGCTTAACTTATTAATTAAATAAGTAGGTAATGTAACAAAATTTAATTTTTTTTCGGCTGGTACGTTTAAGAGTTCGCAATTCTCAATACTTATTTAAAAATAAAAAAGGGAAAAGGTTGTCTTTTGTCTTTGATAGTCCTAAATAAATGATAAATTATAGGAATACTATTCTAATCCAGGATATAGGTCATTTTATAAACTATAAACTTGAATAACTCTTTATTACTTATTATTAGTTTCTAAATTTGTTTAAATATAAATATAAAAATCTGGAGTGTCTCCACTCGACCATATCGCATAGTTTAAATTGAATTAATTAACACACATTAAATTTAAATTAAATTATAAATTAAGATTAATAAACGCGTGTTTGACTCTTTGTTGATATTTTTATGTTTAGAGAAAAAAAATGAAAACGTCGAAAAATTTCATGATCACAATTCTATCTCTGGCGAGATAGTAAAAACTAATATAAAGATTAATATGTACAATATTTCTTTAAATAATGCAATTTTTTACTTATTTATTTTTCAAACGAAAACCCGTGGCATAATAACCTTCAGGGTAAATAAATCTGACAGATACTAGAAACGAAGAGATACAAGATGGAAATCATCTGAAGTATTGATTATCAAAGATATTATAAATTGCTAGAGCTAGACAATCTTTTTGATTTCACTTCAATATGAACGTTTATTTGAATGAATAATTATTAATTTAAGGTATATATTTTTTGTAAAATGAAGACTAAAATCTAATATCCATTTGTAGGTCAAGGGTTCAAATCCAGCCAAGATTTTATGAATTATAAAGTATATATTAATAAATACAAAGGCTAGTTTAGATCATGATGATCAATAAAAATTAAAATAATATAATTTAAAAAATAGTTTTTCTTAGGCTTATGTTTAGTAAGATTTAAAAATATTAACATGGTCCTTAAGAAATAACATTCGTACCGAGCTCGAGGGCTAATTGTTTGCATTTTAATTTTTAAAACGCAAGTTTTTTGTATAATAGATCCATTTAAAACAGGGATGTCCAACTCGCGGCCCGCGGGCTGCATTGCAGCCCACTCAAAGTTTTGATGCGGCCCACTATCGACTCATTTTGGAGTTAAATTTTAAAGAATTCACAGTCCGGCAAGCGACCTATAACTTCGAGGCTATAAAAAAAGGCTGGGGACAACATTCAAAAACAAAAAACCACCTCTATCCCCAAAAATCTCCATAAGTTTTGAGACATTCACTAGCTAGGCTTAACATATTCTGGTAATTTTGCGGCCCAGTTAAATATTTAAGTTTGCGATGTGGCCCATTAAATTAAAAGGTTGGACATCCCTGATTTAAAAGATGATGTCTATTTTTTTACTTTCCCGCATACTTCGTATAAGGGAAGTATTGGAATCGTCAAAAATTTCGACTTCGAGATTTCGATAGATCTTGACGTTTTAGACCTCCCTGAGTCGGAAAATACCATTTTTCGAATTATGTCTGTGTGTGTGTATGTATGTATGTATGTATGTATGTATGTATGTATGTATGTATGTATGTATGTAAGTATGTATGTATGTATGTAATGTCTGTAAGCAAATTTACTCAAAAACTAATCAAGCTAGGACTTAGAAATTTGGTACACCGATATTATTCACAGTTTGTAGATTTCTATCAAAATTTCGTCAAAATCGGTTAACCGGAAGTGGTACTTTACCTACACTGGTTGCGCTTACCTTTCAAGTAAAGTACCAGTTTGCTTCGAGATAATTGCTTCATATTTTGTATATAGATTTAAAAATATGAAAAAAATTCAGATACCAAATTTCATCATGATCTGACTACCGGAAGTGACATTTTACCTATACAAGTAGCGTTTCTTTTTTACCGACCGACGATAGTAAGGGAGGTATTGTTTTCACACCAAATTTCACCTATGGATATTTTTAGGTACATATCTCCACGAATCATGCATTTTCTTAACAGAAAAAAGTATTTTTAGCATGATGTCTGTCCGTCCGTCCGTCCGTCTGTCCGTCCGTCCGTATAGATGTGTACAGCCTGAACGGATTTTGATGAAATTTGGTATATTTACTTAATACATCAGTAGGATGAATTGATCAACTTTTGGTACAAATCCGAAAACCGGAAGTGGTAGTATTGCCGATCGAAGAGAGGAAGTGAAGGGTTATTTTCATATCAAATTTCACGTGAGGACATATCTCCACGTGTTATGCACTTTGTATTGGTTTTATCCTCGAGAAAAATCATCTTCATTAGTTTTTTCTTAATTTAAAATTATATGACGTCACCCAGCACTTCATGACGTCACAGCCAGCCCTTATATATTATAAATAAAATAAAATTAAAAATATTTATATTATATCCATATCTGTTTTTTTTACATTTAAAATATCAGTTAACCGGAAGTAGCACTTTATTCTATATATATATATATATATATATATAAATGTTACCAAATATCAAATTTGACACCAATAAACTAATATGAACTGGCTCTTTATCAATACCAAGTTTACACATTCTAAATATTCATTCACAACTCTTTATACCTATTTATATGCGGGAAAGTCTAGGGGAGGACACTCCCGCTTATTTAATCATCAAATATAATATTTATTTCCATCAAATGACAGAAAATGTAATAGATTATATAAATAATTTTTTTTTAATATTAATGTATTTGTAATATTTTTCAATTAATAAATTAATTTAAATAAATTAAATAAAATATAATTTTTTGGGTAATTAAATAAAAAATGTTTTAAATTGAAATTACAAATATGAATAAATTATTTATATTATTAATAATAATAAATAATCATTTTTAAATGAAAAGTTTATTTATCTTTTATATGTTAATTAAGTTGATAATATGACATTGAAATATATAAATATTATTATGTATTGTATATAAACATGCTCCTGGGCGCCGGGTTGTCTGTACATGGCGAATGAATGATACTCAAGGCTCAAGGGTATCCATCCATCTGATCGACAGCTCCCACCCAATATTTGCCTCGTGATACTTGAATGATTCTCATTAAAATATATATAAAGAAACAAAATGATTCTTAATCTCTCTTAATAAATATCAAATACTTTCAAATAGGTACTATCAAATTTATCAGACTAATATAGATTTGACATATTTATTTATTTTTTTTTTCATTTTTTATTTGAGTAAAGTGATTTAATTAAAATATTGGATATTAAATTTTTCCTCGTCTCAATTGACTAAATCATTGTCCTTGAATTGATTAAGATCATTTAAAATCGATTAAATATATCAATCAAATATTTAAAGACATTTTCATAATAGAACTATTCAGGCCTACTCTCTATTTCACCCCAGTTTCAAATAATTATTACTTATTTTTCTTTTTTAAAGATTCTTATTTCTAAAAAATATACCATTTTTTTATAGCTAAAAAATAATTTTCTGTATATTGAACATTTACAAATAAGATTGATTATAGATAAAAAAAATAAATTGATTATTAATTAAAATTAATTTGTATTTACTTAAAACTTTGAATTTGAAAATTAATTAATACGTTCACCGACAAAAAACGCAACACTTGAATTTTTTTCATTATTTCAATTTTAATTTTATAAAATATATATGTATATATTTCCATCAAATTATAAGTATTTATATAATTTTAATGAAGATTTTAAATAAATTTATGAACAAATGTTCTAAATTTTATTATAATTAAATATAATTTTCTTATATTGACTTGAAAGAATTTACTCAATTTTCCTTTACATATTTTTTTTTTCAATATTTTTTAAATCATTTTAGATTTCAAAGTCGATTATTAAAATTAAAGTAACAAAATATCTTTGAATTTTTGATACTTCAATATACAACCACTTTCACTCACTCTGAGATTTACTTAATTAAATTCTCAATATTTTCTTGAGATAATTTTCCCCAATCATCAATAAGTTTGTTATTTAGATTATAGATACATTGTTCTCGAAGGAGCAGATGTGGGATAATATTCCTGAAACCACTGCAATGATTGTTAAAATGTTTAATCAAGACGCAATATTCCTATTTTTCCATTTTTCTTATGAAACGACTGTAGCCTGTATACGAATGGACCAAATGTCATGATACTTCATACATAAACTAGTGACAGATGAGCCTCTCGAAATGAGTCATGTTCATTTTCTAGTGGCGTCACCTATTGAAAAATCCCGTGACTTTTCAGCCCATGTAGTATCTCTTGCATGCTTTTTCTACCCAAAAATTCGCATAAGCTGGTCAATCTAGAGCTTACAATCTTTCTTTATTCATGTATAGTGACGGAAAAATGCTTTCGGCATGAGGGTGCTGTTGTCAGGCAATCAACCGGTTGAGAAAGGCCAAAAGTGTTTACATTTTTCCATATATGTATACTTACAACTTTATCCAGATGAGGATGTGTAGTGTCCTGCACCTAAGATCACATTTTCCAAAGACAAAGCTGATTTTAAGACATTTAAGAAAATTAAATATTATATACAATAAAAATATACAATAAAAACAATTAAATGCTACTAAATGTAGGAGATGAGATTACTTAATAATTAAATAAACAATATATATGAAAAAATTCTAAACAAAATATAAGAGAATGTTATACATAAAATGGCTTCCCATAACAAAATAAACAAAAATAATACGACTTTGTTTAGAAGGAAAGTTCATTCTCGGACACAATTCATTACTACTGAATTTTTAATTACATTCTCAATATAAATAAATACATATCAAATTAATTTTTATATATATAATATACTTATATAAAGTTTAATCCTCTAACTAGCTTGAATCAATTAATTACTTACTTACTCGGTCTCTAAATATAATTTTTAGTCATCAAATTTAAAACGACTATGTCTGTATAATACCCATTGAACCATTAATCCATTGAACGTGACATATATAGTATAATAAATATATAAAAATAGTGGAAAAAATTCGAGATGTGGTGTTCTAATGAGAGGAGTTTTATTCATTTCTGCGTATGATGTCTTTGTGAGGTATGGACGTATAGATGTAAAAATTTGTAAAAAAAAGTGATATTAAATGTCAATTATATGGTTTAAAAAAAAAAATGGATAGTTTATAAAAAAAATAAATAATATTGATATAATCCTTCTCTTTGGGTTATATCTTAAGAATTAAGAATGTTTAAATCAGAGGTGGCCAACCCACATGATCTTTGGAAATGCATCATAACTTCGCAGGCCGCATATAAAATTATACATACCCATATTAGATTGAGACCCATTATAGATATTGTTTGGTGTGACAAATTGAAAAATAATGAATTTTTATTATGTTTACTATTATTTTTACATATAAACATATATAATATAATAAAAATGATACTGAATGCACATTGTAAAAAATATATAATACTAAAAATAAAAAAAGAAACAACGAAATAAAAGAAATGAAATCATATTTATTTCACTAGTGCGATATTTGTTTCATGAGGGCGTAGAATATAAAAGTGTGATGAATCTCGCGGGCCGCAAAAATGTTTACGGCGGGCCGCGGGTTGGCCACCCCTGGTTTAAATCAAGTTTTTCAACCTTTTTGAACCAAACGCCCACTTTGTAAGGCCCGCTTTTTAATTTGTCCCCTATAAATTTTAACAGATAAAAATTGCATGATAATCCCTAATATAAGGTAGGTTTGTGGTTTGGTTTAGATTAGGCGTTAGTAAGAAATTTGAAAGGAACAAAAGTAGAATAACATTTATTACTTAGAATTTTAATTTAACCTACAAAAAGTAAGATAGATAAAGTAAGAAATATATTTGCTTTAATTTTAACCTAACATATAAATAATAAGCTTAATGAAATTTAAAGTTTTTATGAGAACCTTAAGGTTGATGATCTTTGCAAAGTTTAATAATATTTGGTTCTAATTTGGAGAGATATAATCACCTAAAAATAATTGAAATTATATGGTGAGAGTACAACAACAGTATTAAAATTAAATTAAACACTTTTTATTACTTCCTGCTTAACTAAACGCGACGAAATGCTTGAAAGCGAATCTAAGACATGCGCACATGCACTCAAAATACAGGGCACAGACCATCACTATCAGACTCGGACACTCAATGTTAACTTTTGAGCCTCTGCGGGGTCTAAGAAGAACTAAAGGCGGGCAGGTGTCTTTTATATACGGGTTGCATGAGCAATCACTGCAAGCGGGTATTCAAAATCATTTCGCCCACGAAAAATAACTATCGCCCTCCAAAAGTGATATTCAAATAATCGCCCACTTTAAGATGTCGATCGCTCAGGTTGAGAATCATTGGTTTAAATTATATATTCATTTACTGTTTTAAGACCTTGAGGTTTCAATTTTTACGATAGTAAGAGGTATTGTTTTCACACCAAATTTCACATGTGGAGATTTTTACATATCACCACGAATCATGCATTTTGTTAACAGAAAAGAGTATTTTTAGCATGAAATCTGTCCGTCCGTCCGTCTGTCCATTGTGTGTCCGTACAGACATGTATAGCTTTAACGGCTCAACGGATTTTGATAAAATTTGGTATATTTGCTTAATGTATCAGTAACTTGAATTAATCAACTTTTGGTTTATATCCGGAAACCAGAAGTGGTAGTTTACAAAGTATTAAATTTTATATTCATTGTCCCAAAATATTTCACTTAAAATATAGTAGAAATTAATTAAGAACTCTAATTCAACTAAAAATAAAACCCAAGATAATATATTTAAGTAATCTTAAAAATGTTTTTTTTTTGAAACTTTATATATATCTCGTATATAATCGTCGTGTAAGGAGGATTTGTTTTGTTCGCCATCTTGAAGATCAATACAAGCAAAATTTATTTCAAAGGTTCTAAGTCTACGTATTTGCATATTCTTTAAAATTAAAATTAAAAATTATTTATTGACATATTCCTCATTGTTTACTATTTACAAGTCTTTATCTAAAATATTGTTGAAGGAGTGATATGGCGCATTGTGTGTGCATGGGATTTGGGATATACTCCGGCCTAAAAGTGAGTGTCCTTTAGATGAAGGCCTGTTAGGGATATTGAGAGACTTTTTTAAATTTTAGTAGTTGTTATTTTAAGAATAAAGCTGTAATGATTGTTATAAATACCTAATAGTCCGAGGTACCATTAACACCAATAATCATGTCATAATAGGTATTAGCCAGTGGCGTACCTAGGGGGGGCGATGGGTGCGGTCCGCACCGGGCGGCACTTATCTTGGGGCGGCATTTTTTATATTTAGTTATAGTTGTAAAAAGCAACTTATTCATTTCATATTTTTTTTTCTTTTTTGAATAATAAATGATTATTATGATTATTATAAGTTTACTATTTGATTTATATAAATTATGATCAACTATATGATTTTGAATATTATTCCTCGGTGTATATAAATGCATTTTAGTGTAAATTTTGAATTCTAATTCCAAGAACAGGATAATAATTTAATCATTAAAATTTGTTGAATTCGTAAACGCATCTTTAAGATTTTGTTCGGCAAAATTATCTTTGTTCTACAATGAATCAATTAAGACTACAAAATCTTGCAATATTGTCAATAGAACAAGAAATTACAAATAATATAAATTTTGAGAGCATTATACACGATTTTTCTAGTATGAAAGCTAGAAGAGTAAATAGTATATAAATATGTTTACGAGTGCATACAAATAGGTGTAAAAAAATTTACTCTGTGTATTAATTAATATTGATTAAATAATTTAATAATTTATTTATGTGTATTAATTTATAAAAACCACTATTTGATTGACTTATAATAGAAAGGGCGGCAAACTGGAGATCGCCCCGGGCGGCAAAAGTTCTAGGTACGCCACTGGTATTAGCGTTTGATATTTGGAATAAAAACAGAAGTGTGCGACATGTCTGTGAGTTTTAACTTATACTTGTACTAAATTAGAAGATTTTCCGTTATTATAATCCGTTAATCCATCCACTAAAGTTGACAACCCTACAATCTCTAAAGAAGTGAAAACTAACAAATCATTCTTCTGAATAGATTCCTTAGAGTGCAATTCTAAAATAATTAATATTTTTTTTTTGTTATTAATATATTAAACAGGTTATATTATATATTTATTTAAAAATTTATTTAAAATGAATCAATGATATTATATCACCAATAAATATTTCAATTCATTTCATATTTAAGTATAGATAGTAATTTTATTTTTTTTATATCTAATACTTAAAATTCACTAGTAATTACTCAGAATTCATGAATTTAATAAATATATCATATAGATATTTCCATTTATAAATTGTGAATTATGTAAATCTTGTTGATATTATTGGCTTAACATTCTTTTCTTTTCCATAATTAAAATACAATTGAATTAAATGAATAGGCGGGATACAAAAATAAAGGATGCTTAAATAAAAAATTCCAATGACGTAAATAGAATTAATTTAATAACATAAATGAAATAGAAAGAAAATATTTTGTAAATTTTTTCGAAAATATTTAAACATATAACCGATTATTTTTAAAATAAATTATTAAATAAATGAAATAAATTAAAGAGATTTGTGAGTGTGTGTGTGTGTTATGTATGTAAACAAGATTATGCAAAAACGATTTGAGATAGAATCATGAAATTTGGTATACGGACATTATTCAAAATTCGTAGTTTTCTATCAACTTTTGAGAAATGTAGCTTAAGTGGGTCATTACCTACAATGTTTTGATTTATTTTCCTCTAAAGTGACCGTAAATATAAAGATATGTTTGATAGTTTTTCACATGATTAAAAATTGTATAGAATTGATTGAATCGCTGAAAGTACCAGAATTAATTTTTTAACACTGCATATCAGGCGTCAACACGTAACGTGGTGCCATCAACAAAGAGCCAAACATGCGCTGGTTTAATAAATATTATCAATTAATTTTAATTTATAATTTATAATTAATTAAATTTAATTTAAATATAATATATGTGTTAATTAATCCAATTCAAATTGCGAGATAGTCGAGTGGAGACACTCCAGCTTATTAAAGGTGAATTCTTGAAAAGGCAAAGTACAAAAGATTATTTGGCAAACACAAAGAAATTTTGGGTAAAAACATCTGTGATTGAAAGTATGAAACAGACTATAAGATTCACGGGTAAAAAAGTTAATAAAACTAATAAAAACAATATGAATGAAATTATATTAATATGAATAAATGAATAAATAATTGACCTTGTATGTCGCCAGCAGTATTTTATAGAAAATGCAAAGTATGTAAAATTATGATTTAATCAAGCTATCGGACTTTGTCAAGAAAAATTAGAGGGGACCCTGTTAAAACAATCTATAATAATAATTTCCGTCGTATGTATGTATGTCTGGTACGTCTGAAACATTATGAAGTTAGTTACAATGTCAATGTCAATTAATATGTAACTAACTCCATTTTTTAAAATTAAGTGTCAAATAAAAAAAAAATAAAAAAATTATTACTTCGATTTGAATAAAGTTAATAATTTTATATTTAAACATTGTTTTGTAGGTATTTGAATCAAAATTTCCTATAAATTATTATTATTTTGTTTAACAGAATAATATATATTAAATATTTAAATATATAAAAAATGGATCTAAATGTGAAAAGATTGAAATGTACCGAGTATATGCGTGTATATGGGAGAAGAAAGCTTGAGACAGAAATTGTATTTACTAAAAAATGATCATTGATATAAGAAAAATATATGGTGGCAAGTTTGCAACGGATTCGCCTAGTGATATATAACAATTAATTCAAATAAAAATTGTAAATGATTCAAATAATAAAACGATTGATGATGGTTTTAATAAAACAAAATAAACAACTTAATAAAATTTAAAGTAAAATAATAATATGTTAAAGGTGCGAAGAATTAATTATAATAATGATTTATGATAATAATATGAGCAATTTGAGCAAAGAGAAATTTCTGGTGGCAAAAAATATAAAACCCCGTGAAAATTTAACGATCGAAAAATTTATGATGCACTCGGATTGGTTTAATAAATCGAAAAGCAAAATAATATTAGCAAATAAATAAGCCCTTTGTATAGTAAGTCCAAAGTTAGATTATCTTATATAGAAATTAATTTTAAAAGAAAATTAATTCTAAAAATTATAGCCAAGAAACTTAGTTTTTATTATAAACGTATTGAAGGATATTGTTAAGCCAAATCAGGTTGAAGCAAGAAAGAAGAAGATAGCATTTCATGCCCTCAGCTGAATTATAAAAATTAGAAGTGGGAGTTTTATTCAAAAAAACAACCCTTAAAAGTTCCCTTTGCTTTTGGAAAGTTACATAATTAATTGAATTATAATATTGTGATTATATTGACTATAATATCGAATTACAAGTATAATATTTAAAATACATAAAAGTAATTAAATACTTATTAATTAAGTAATATAAATAATTAATTTTTAAATGAAAAATATATAAAAACCAAAAGAGTGGCAAGTTTGAAATTTGCCACAAAATGTTTGCGCCATACGCGAACAATTCTGTTTTTGTTTATGCAAAGTTTAATATAAATAAAACTTGATAAAATCTTAAATTAAATAAATTAATTCCATTTAATTATTTTGTTTTTTAATATTATGTGTTTCCAGTTGGTCGAAACGTTTGATCAAAGACTTAATTTTCGGTAGTGTGGAGGTTTTTTATGTTCAGACATTCATTAGTGCCATCAATAAACTAATTAAATAACTAATAATTAATTAGTAAATCTAACCGTAAATAAATATTAAATATTTTTCCAATTATAATTGTTCATTATTTTTATCTTTAGTTTTTTGCTTTTTTTTTATATATACCAGAGTAAGGGGAAATCAGTTGATGTATAATACAAATAATAAAAATAAATGTCCATACTTCGTCAATAACATTAAACCTAAATAAACTTTTCAAATATTCTCTATTCAGATAATTTAACCTTTAGTAAATATTATTTTACACTTATTAACATTCAATGGGAAAAAAATTTTCATATATAATTTTTTTTTTTTTAAAGATTTACGTCAAATGGATACGTAAAGAAGTCAAATGTACTGGACTATGAATATAAAATCAAAATAAAAGAGTTAAAAAGGAAAACTGAGATTATATATAAAAAATACATGTTAATTTTATATGTGAATATGTAAAGATCATAAAATGATAATATTATGGAGATTTTGTATACAAATTTAAATACAAAAAAAAAGGTATTAAAAAAATATTAGTTTTATATATTAAACAATAAATATATAATATATACATTAAGTCAGAGTTATGACGTCTTAATGTTTATATGCATTACGTATAGTTATGATCATTTTCTCAGAACCATGAACTTGACTTTAATTTCCCACAATTTGGATCTAAGGTAGAATTTAACCAAAAATAAAAACAAAAATGATTTAAAAAAGTTAAGGTGAATATTTAAGGGACAAATTTATAAAAAAAATGGTTTAGATCAGGGATGAGCAATCCGTGGGCCGCATGCAGCCTCTTAAACATATTTGTGCTGCCCTTCAGCAATAATAGAACACTATCATTTTATAACCTAAACATATTATAATCCTAAACCTATTATAATAATCGCTACAACAATGAAACGATTTTTTGAGACCTCGGAAGAGACATGTTGGCATTATGTGAATTGTTCTTAAATATTTAAGGTTTAATTTATTAAGTTGTAATTTTTTGTCTGCGGCCCGGTAAGAAATATCGAACTTTCGTTTGGCCCATTAATAAGCACAGCCCTGGTTTAAATTGTGTATGAATTTTATTAATAAAAAAATCATATCATGATTTAATGATAGAGATTACACTAATTGGTAGATCTAACGCTAAATGAATATCATTGTTATTATTATTATTATTATAATTATACAATTAATATATTCTTATTACTTTAATAAATAATTAATTAAACAATTAATTTTAAATTAACTCTACTTATTAAAAATTAGTTTATTTTTATACAAAAATTTATAATAAAATATAAAGATAATGTATTATGTATTAAAAAAATAAAATTTTTCTAGAACTAGATTGATGATTTTAATTGGTATTCCATTTAGAGGAAATGAAGACATAAAATACATATTTATACATTTTCTAGAGATTCGGGGGGGGGGGAGGATATTATTTTTAAATTAAAATCTTAATTAAAATGTAATTCGTCTATTGTATGTATAAGTAAGTTGTAAGGGTTATTGATTGATGAATATGAATATATCAAATTATATGTTCGTTGACACAAAGTTACGAAAAATCAATTAATTAACAGGCAAAAATTAAAATAAATTAATTTTATCAATTTTATATTATTAATTTAATATTGCTTATAGTTCTATGAGATGAATACAGTGCCGGATTAAGGAATTTTCTGGCCCTAGGCAAGGACAGAATTCCGGCACCACCTCACCCATAAAATAACATAAAATCTATTATTTATTTTATTTTTCATTTAAAAAAATTATTATTGAAGGGTACTTTTTTGAATTAATATAGCAGGGGTGGGCCCACTTGGTGAGTCTTAGAGCCTGAAAAATCGTGATGGCAAAATCATTTTACCTTTTTTACCGACCGACGATAGTAACGGAGGTATTGTTTTCACACCAAATTTCACATGTGGAGATTTTTACATATCTCCACGAATCATGCATTTTCTAAACAGAAAAAAGTATTTTTAGCATGATGTCTGTCCGTCTGTCCGTTCGTATAGATGTGTACAGCCTGAACGGCTCAACGGATTTTGATGAAATTTGGTATATTTACTTAATGCATCAGTGGGATGAATTGATCAACTTTTGGTGCAAATCCAGAAATCAGAAGTGGTAGTATCGACGATAGGAAGGGAAGGGTTATTTTCACACCAAATTTTTCACACGAGGAGATTTTTTTACAAATCACCACGAATGTATTGGTTTTGTCCTCGGGAAAAATCATCTTCATTATGTTTTTCTTAATTTAAAATTATATGACGTCACCCAGCCCTTCATGACGTCACAGGCTCCTTATTATGATCACGGGCAACGCCGGCTACCTCAGCTATATATTATAAATAAAATAAAACTAAAAATATTTATGTTATATCCATATCTGTTTGTTATTACATTAATAGATATATTAAAATTATTTGAAATTGTTTCTGTAGCTGGAAATTAATTTATTTCAAACCGTCGGTCGGTTCGGACCTGGCCACAGGTCAACTTATTTAATATTTATTTATACTTGAAAATTCATAAAAAATAAACAAATAAAAATAAATTTTGATGAAATTTGGTATATTTACTTAATGCATCAGTGGGATGAATTGATCAACTTTTGGTGCAAATCCGCAAACCGGAAGTGGTAGTATTAGCGATCGACGATAGGAAGGGAAGGGTTATTTTCACACCAAATTTCACATGAGGAGATTTTTTTATAAATCACCACGAATCATACACTTTGTATTGGTTTTATCCTCGGGAAAATCATATTTATTAGTTTTTTCTTGATTTAAAATTATATGACGTCATCCAGCCATTCATGACGTCACAATCTGGTCTTACATATATATTATAAATAAAATAAAATTAAAAATATTTATGTTATATGCCTATCTGTTTTTTATTACATTAATAGATATATTAAAATTATTTGAAATTGTTTCTGTAGCTGGAAATTAATTTACTTCAAACCGTCGGTCGGTTCGGACCTGGTCACAGGTCAACTTATTTTTTTTTAGAACCATATTGAAAAAGTTTGAAAAAAGTCGAAAATATTTAAAAGTGAAAAGTGAAAATTTTGAACCGCTTTACGGGCCCTAGGCAGTTCCCTATTCAGCCTAGGGCTAAGCCGAATATGATTTATTATGGTATCTTCTTAAGAATTTCTTATATCTTATTTCTTCATTTGTTTATGAAATTTGACTTTAGAGAGAGGAGGAAGGTTTGAATTAAATTTGAATTAAAAGAAAATAAAAGGTGAAAAAGTCTTTAAATTTTTAATAAATATGAATTTTTATATTATAAAATTACTTTAACAAAGTACAAAAATGCATTTCATATATATATATATATATATATTATTATATATATTGTAATATATAAGTATAAAAATGCCTTTTTATAGAGAAATATCATTATGATCAGGGACGTGCCTGGATATATGGCCGCCTGCGTGCTAGTATATATGGCCGCCCTTCAAGATAAAAAAATCAAAATTTAACTTTTAATATATTTATTATTTATTAGTACAGTTCTAAGAATGAGATATTACTATCAAAAATTAACTCTACGCGATTTTTTGGAAGCAAAGTTTTTTTTAATGTTTTCAAAATTAACGTAGATTTTTTCAATTTTCAATAAAAGAGAATTTATGTTTTATAACACCATACTTACTTTGCTTTGCTTTTTCCTCGTCGTTTGTTAATTAATAATTAATTGTTAATGATCATTAATCTCCAACGTGTGTCTAGGGTATTAAACAAGTTATTACACTATAATATAAACTATATTGATCTCGACCGATATCCAAAACCGTTTTTATATGAGTTGTAGATTTTATTCTCATAGTATCGATATACGAGTACGTATAACATTGTAGTCATATTATATATATAAAATATATTTCATCGAATACATTTTCAGCAAGTTCGTAATATAAAATAAATAGATAATACAAAAATAAAACCAAAGTGACTGGGATAAAAAAAAATTGGCGTCTCTAAATATGTGACGTTCGGCCGCCTTTTAATTCGGCCGCCTGCGTGCGGTGCACGCAATGAACGCTGGTCAGGCACGGCCCTGATTATGATTTAAAACAAATATTGATATTCACACGTTCACTCACATTTTAGGACAATTACCTCAAAAGCTAACAATGTAATTGTAATAAGATCGCTTGATGAATGGAACATTGTATTATGTTTTTTAAAATTCCAAGAGCTCATAAATTTTACATGTTTCTTAAAAATTACCGAGAACTGACGATTAATGACGTGAATGCAGTGTAGGAGGTGAGTTATTGGAAGAGTGGCCAAGGGCTGTTAGGAAGGAGGCATTCTTCTGGATGAAATGAAGAGTGTAAGATCATTCTTCGGGATGCAGAGGACTGGGAGTCATCATCTCCAAATGGCACGACATTGTCACGACCCTACCTCGAGGCCATACTAATAAGTTACTCCCCAGCCAAGATGTATCATTGAATGCCCTGAAAAAACCCAATAATGACATCCGGAAAGTTAACGCTAATCTTGCCTTGCATTGAACTCAACTATTAACAATTAACAGCTAAGTGGTCGACCGTTTATAATTTGCAATTTCTAAACAAATATAAAATTTGATATATCAACAATATTAAAATAATTGAACTTTATTTTATAGTTAATTTCTAATTTCTCATTATACTAATTATGATTATATTAATTTCTTTCATCATTAAATATTAATTTTATTATAATTTAATAAGTATTTTATTTTAACCTCTTCCCCCCCCCCTTATCAACCTTCCCTGGATCATCATACTATTTTTTATTAATAATAAACAGAGTGTTTGTTACCACTTAAATTGAAGATCAATTCAATTAATTTTAAACTCATTTTTTTTAATAACCCAACCCATACTAAGCTTTCAATTTACGACAATTAATATTAATTAATAATCCCTGGATCTTTTTGATTGATTAATTAAGATCTGCCCGAATGGATGATAAATGATATTAATGACTCTCGGCTTGGGTAGCTTTGATACTTCATTAATAATAGTAATTTTTACTATCTCGCCAATTTTTGATGTCGAGATTTTTATGTTTTTATACGTTTTGAATAATAGTAATAATAATAAATATCATAAAAATTGAATAAACGGAAATATGTTTTTATTATAATAAAACATTCATACGTAAATTTATTTACTTTATCATATTTATAATCGGAATTTAAAATATATTTAAATTATATTTTTATTTATTCTATTCTTTAATTGTAAATAAAATAATAACCATAAATGTAACAATAATAATAATAATAACTTATAACCATAATATTTGAACAAAAAATAAAATTATATAAGAAATTTTCTTTAATAAATTTGATGAAATTTGACAAGTTATTAAAAAAGATTTATTCATTTTAATTTATATAATATGTCTGTTTCCGATTTTATATAATGTCGCCATGGATATTTTACATATATTAATTTTGTCTGAAAATTTAAATTTTTTATTACCAATATATTCTTATTTTTAAATGTAGGTAATAAAATTAGAAATAATTCAATATTTTAAATGTAGCTTTTTATTAAATTTTATGAAAATAATAAGTAATGAAGTGTATTAAGTTCATATTCATCGTTATTTACTCTAATAGACAAATATTATGATTTTTTTTCACTGCATATTAGTTTAATTTAATCAAGGTTGAGCCTATTAGGTATAATAAACAAAACATATTAAACATAATCATATTTATATTGGTCAGATATTTGTGAAAACCCATTAAAAAAGTAATTCTAATAGATTTCATGGAAATTCCATAAGATTGGAACAAGAGTTTGAAATATTTACTATCATATAATAGATTCTGGAGCCGCCCTTGAAATGAGTCATAATTTCCGCACGGACATGATAATCTGTCCATTAGACCGCTTCATTTAGACAGTAAAATAGATTTATTCATTGTGACAGAATGAATGAAAGTAAAAACACTGGATTTTTTTGAAATAGTAAACCAAATTCTTTAATAAATTCATTATAGCTCCGAATATTCTCATTCTTATTGATACTAGCATTTGGTTGAAAGTCTGTTTTTAATTAATTTAAATTCAATCAGTATATTAAAATATTCATATCTTTGTGTCTTATTAAAATATAATGAAAGGGCCCCGTCCATGACGGGGTTCATTGTATATAAAACTCCTTTGTTGATCACTTTTGAGTAGCATATCTTCTTTTTTCGACTTTTAAATTGTCTATTTATCATATTAGTGATGACAATACGTTCTTTTCTTTTATGAAAATTTCTGTAAAGATGTCCTCAGAAAAATAAACATGGTTTAATAAACCAATGTTAAATTTATATCATCATTGGACATCTTAGTTAAAAAAAATATTTAATAAAAATAAATAAAATGGGCTAACTTATAAATTTTTACTACTACGTACTTTTTAGTGATATTTAAAACCAATATAAAGTAACAAAAAATGTCAAGAAATAAATAATTCTATAAAATATGTGTATAAAGAAAATAGCAATTCAATATCATCAACAAAAACTTACATACTTATTTTAGTTGCGAACCTAAACGTCAGTTTAACTTATACAAATTTTTTGCCGAGCTATTATCTTGCCCTTCTTTCTTTATCCAATCGTCGTTTTCTCTCATTTGGATCTTCGTTTTCATTTATATTTGCAAACTTCACAATTTTTTCAAATATAAATTTAAATATCAAAAATAATACCAACTTTGTTTTAATTAAATTAATTAATTAATTAATTAATTGAAATTAATTTTATTTTATATTGAGTGTCAACTTCTCAACTGAGCCACCAGAGGTGTCACATGGAGCGTTTATTATACATACATAGAAGGAACCAGGTTAGTATATATATATATATATATATATATATATATATATATTCACATTATTATTTAATGAGACAATTTATTTCTTTTACTTTTTTCTCCTTTTTTAAGGTTTCTTTCTTTTAATGAACTAATTTAATAATATTCTTAACAACAAAAGCAAATTCACAAAATATAAGTTTTAATATTTTATTTAAATTTTTATAAAAGATCAACAATACAATATATCAATGTTTTTTTTTAAAAAAAAATTATCAAATTTTCGATATTTTTAGTAATTTGCATCAAATATTCTAATTATTAATTTATTAAGAGGAAAGTTTATATATGGACTCCCTCGGTGGTTTAGAAATATAGTTTTGGAAAAATGACTAGATTTTGGGTAGAATATATATATACGTATATTCACATGTATATTCACACACACAAACCAATTTCTTGATTAGTTTTTTCTTTTGGTTTTCCACTTTTTTATGGTTTCCTCCTTTTAATACAAACTTAGAAATGCAATCCAAAAAGTGAACATAATAGCATTCAATTTCAATCTAGACTCTAAAGAGAAGAGAGTGGTTTAGAAAAATAATCAATGAAGTGGACATGAACTGAAGGTTTAAATATGTATATATATATTATATGTTTGGTAAAAAAGGGTTATTTTCTTTGAAACGAGTAATTATCTCTCGTCCTGAAGAGACATTCCTCATTCAAGGTCAAACCACATTTGATGTTATCCAACTTGAATGATTTGATTAAGTACCAGAAGAGATTCATCAATGAATTCAATTCAATCTCAATTTCACGATCAACCAGCCATCTAATAAAAAATAACAAGCCTTGGTCATAGTCACTTTTTTTCATCGAAAAAAATAAATATTATTCTTTTTTTAATGAAGTTTATGAGATTTTAATGAGAATATCAAATGTTCTAAATTTCGATAGTGTTTTCAATAAAAGAAGAGTTTTTTTATCATTAAATATACTATTTTTAGTATTGAAAAAATAGAATGAAAAAATATATAATTGTACTTGTATTAAGTTAATTTTAAATAAAATAAGCGGGAGTGTCCTCCCCTAGACTTTCCCGCATATAAATAGGTATAAAGAGTTGTGAATGAATATTTAGAATGTAATAAAGTGCTACTTCCGGTTAACTGATATTTTAAATGTAAAAAAAACAGATATGGATATAATATAAATATTTTTAATTTTATTTAGTTTATAATATATAAGGGCTGGCTGTGACGTCATGAAGTGCGGGGTGACGTCATATAATTTTAAATTAAGAAAAAACTAATGAAGATGATTTTTCTCGAGGATAAAACCAATACAAAGTGCATAACACGTGGAGATATGCCTTCACGTGAAATTTGATATGAAAATAACCCTTCACTTCCTCTCTTCGATCGGCAATACTAGCACTTCCGGTTTTCGGATTTGCACCAAAAGTTGATCCATTCATCCTACTGATGTATTAAGTAAATATACCAAATTTCATCAAAATCCGTTGAGCCGTTCAGGCTGTACACATCTCTACGGACACACAGCAGACGGACGGACAGACATCATGCTAAAAATACTTTTTTCTGTTAAGAAAATGCATGATTCGTGGAGATATGTACCTAAAAATATCCATAGGTGAAATTTGGTGTGAAAACAATACCTCCCTTACTATCGTCGGTCGGTAAAAAAGAAACGCTACTTGTATAGGTAAAATGTCACTTCCGGTAGTCATATCATGATGAAATTTGGTATCTCAATTTTTTTCATATTTTTAAATCTATATACAAAATATGAAGCAAATATCTCGAAGCAAACTGGTACTTTACTTGAAAGGTAAACGCAACTGGTTTAGGTAAAGTACCACTTCCGGTTAACCGATTTTGACGGAATTTTGATAGAAATCTACAAACTGTGAATAATATCGGTGTACCAAATTTCGAAGTCCTAGCTTGATTAGTTTTTGAGTAAATTTGCTTACAGACATTACATACATACATACATACATACATACATACATACATACATACATACATACATACATACATACATACATACATACACACAGACATAATTCCAAAAATGGTATTTTCCGACTCAGGGAGGTCTAAAACGTCAAGATCTATCAAAATCTCGAAGTCGAAATTTTTGACGATTCCAATACTTCCCTTATACGAAGTATGCGGGAAAGTAAAAAGCAAAATGTGCAGCATCGTACACGTGGCGGAAGTGAAACTTCTTAGAATCTAGAGAATAAGAGAAATTTTAGTTGAGAGTGTGAGTGAGAGAGAAATAGAGAAAAATAAAGGGATCATTTCGAAAGACATATAACAGTATAAAATTTTCGTAACAAATATTCGCTTTATTATTACCGACCGACGATAGTAAGGGAGGTATTGTTTTCACACCAAATTTCACATGTGGAGATTTTTACATATCTCCACGAATCATGCATTTTCTAAACAGAAAAAAGTATTTTTAGCATGATGTCTGTCCGTCCGTCTGTCCGTCCGTCTGTCCGTCCGTCCGTATAGATGTGTACAGCCTGAACGGCTCAACCGATTTTGATGAAATTTGGTATATTTACTTAATGCATCAGTGGGATGAATTGATCAACTTTTGGTGCAATTCCGGAAACCGGAAGTGGTAGTATTAGCGACCGACGATAGGAAAGAAAGGGTTATTTTCACACCAAAGGAGATTTTTACCGACCGACGATAGTAAGGGAGGTATTGTTTTCACACCAAATTTCACATGTGGAGATTTTTACATATCTCCACGAATCATGCATTTTCTAAACAGAAAAAAGTATTTTTAGCATGATGTCTGTCCGTCCGTCTGTCCGTCCGTCTGTCCGTCCGTCTGTCCGTCCGTCTGTCCGTCCGTCTGTCCGTCTGTCCGTCCGTATAGATGTGTACAGCCTGAACGGCTCAACCGATTTTGATGAAATTTGGTATATTTACTTAATGCATCAGTGGGATGAATTGATCAACTTTTGGTGCAATTCCGGAAACCGGAAGTGGTAGTATTAGCCATCGACGATAGAAAGGAAAGGGTTATTTTCACACCAAAGGAGATTTTTTTATATATCACCACGAATCATGCACTTTGTATTGGTTTTATCCTCGAGAAAAATCATATTTATTAGTTTTTTCTTGATTTAAAATTATATGACGTCATCCAGCCATTCATGACGTCACAGCCTGGTCTTTCATATATATTATAAATAAAATAAAATTAAAAATGTTTATATTTATTATTTATGTTTCCATATCTGTTTTTTATTACATTAATAGATATATGAAAATTATTTGAAATTGTTTCTGTAGCTGGAAATTAATTTATTTCAAACCGTCGGTCGGTTCGGACCTGGCCACAGGTCAACTTATTTTATATATCACCACGAATCATGCACTTTGTATTGGTTTTATCCTCGAGAAAAATCATATTTATTAGTTTTTTCTTGATTTAAAATTATATGACGTCATCCAGCCATTCATGACGTCCCAGCCTGGTCTTGCATATATATTATAAATAAAATAAAATTAAAAATGTTTATATTTATTATTTATGTATCCATATCTGTTTTTTATTACATTAATAGATATATGAAAATTATTTGAAATTGTTTCTGTAGCTGGAAATTAATTTATTTCAAACCGTCGGTCGGTTCGGACCTGGCCACAGGTCAACTTATTATTATTATCTACTCTATCATCATATCTACATTGCCTGTACTATTGTCGGTTGGTGCTTCAATTGGTAATACTGATATTAATGGCTTGTGATAACTAAAATAAGATATATATGTTCGTGATTCGATATTTTCTATATAACGTGTAAAAACAGCATCTATTGTAGTTCCAGATTTTGTTGTTGATTCCTTGGGATCGTTATTTATAAGCAGACCAAATGTTTCTCGAAGAAAGTTGATCAACGGCAACGAATCATCAGATCCAAAATTTACATTAAAATCTCCCCCGAGAATTAGAGAGATTTTATCTTCGCCTCGTTCAAGTGCATTAGCACCTGTGTGGCTATAAACCAGTAGTGAACGGTGTATGAAATAAATAATATCGTCTAAATTTTGGTCGTTATTTTTTTTCGGCATAGTGAAATCTGTGGAGTAGAGAAAAGCAGTTTTAAATGCAATAATAATTTTAAATTGATTTAGTAGTGTTAAAGTAATGTTGAGATTCGGATAAATAACGTGAATGGTCATCGACGCACATAAATGTATGTGTTGGCGTGTGAATCGCCGACCATGTTCACACACACAATTACATGCGTCGGTATGCGTGCACGCTGTATATTTGACTTGAGAATTTTCGTCAACGTACTCGTGCGCATGCGCGTCATGGACTTGCGCGTCATGAGTGGGGATTAGAACGAAAGACCGCACAAAAGGGAGACGCAGATAGCCTCTTTCTCAAGAACGAAAGACCGCACAAAAGGGAGACGCAGATAGCCTCTTTCTCAAGAACGAAAGACCGCACAAAAGGGAGACGCAGATAGCCTCTTTCTCATTCTCACTCGTTATACTTATATCTTTTTTCTCACTTGCGTTACGAAAACTCAATTTTTCAATTCACTCTCCATTCTCAACCAAATGTCAGGACGCCGCTAAAGAAGTTTCACTTCAAAAAATATTAAACATAATGAATTAATATAAAACTAATATTACAATTTGAAACTAAAATAATTATTACTTTTTTAAATTATATTCTTTAAAAATGAAGCCCGATTAAACTTAAGTCTAAAAAAATCTGGAGTTTTTTCACTTTACTATCTCGGAAATTTAAATTAGATTAATTTGCATATATTATATTTAAATTAAATTTAATTAATTATAAATTAAATTTAATAAATAATATTTATTAAACGAGCGCGTGTTGGCTCTTTGTTTATGGCACCACGTCAGGTGCTGGCTCGCGATTTGCAGTCGTGTTAAAAAAATTTCTCAACAACATTTCTCAAAAGTTGATAGAAAACTACGAATTTTGAATAATATCAAATTTCATTATTCTAACTGAAACCGTTTTTGCGTAATCTTGTCTACATACAGAGCCGGATCTAATAAGTGCGGGGTCCGAATGGACTTTGTTTTACGGGGCCTTCTATGTATTAAAAATTTAAATAAAATTATATATATATATATATATGTATATATATCAAATATTTTAAATTATTTGAGTAATTTATCCATCCCCTATCTTCAAAAGCAATTTGCTTTAAATTTTTTTTTTTGTTAATTGTGGTAGTGATGCGGGGCCCCTTCAAGAGCGGGGCCCGATTGGGCCCAATCGCCCTAAATCCGGCCCTATCTACATACACACACATACACATACACACAGACAGGTATTTTTCTCAACCTTAGTGAAAATGACTCAGCGACCTTCAAAACGTATAAAACCCTAAAAATCTCGACATCGAAAATTTTCGTGATCGCAGTACTATTTCTGGCGAGATAGTAATAAAATAACAAAACATCATAAATAATAATATATGATAGTTTATTTATTTAAGCCCAAGAAAGAAAGAAAGAAATTCTAAAGATAACACTAACAATAAATTCTTCATTTGTTCATTTGAAATTTTTTATCGACAATACTCTTCCTGTGTAAATAATTAAAATGAAGTTATTATCACAATACTATGGCCCATGATATCCATGTCAACCTCAGCTATTCTCTCGTTGACAAGCTCCCAAGATTTTATGCAGTTTCTCCATTTTTTCCTAATTGCTACTGCAACTCCACACCTAGCTCTCTCCTCTTTTGGGACACCGCTGAATATTTGGATATAGCCTTGTTTCTCTTCCGTGCCATTACCTTTTCTTTTGGTTTCTGTTTCTATTCCCTCTATTTCGCCAAAGACTTCATTTACTTTCGTGGAAATGTCTTGGACATTCCACGTTCCAAATCTCATTATCTTTTTCTTTGCAGGTTTTCGTCGTAGTTTATTCATCCGTATCCGAGGCTTGTGTAGGATTTTTTGCAGGTTTTTGATTTTCCGAGTAGTAGATAGCAGATTCATGCCTCAACCCCCAACCTGGAGGACCAGTCAATTTGTATAAGGTTTTCGTCCCATAGCCTTTGACGATCCAACGTCCACCTGCATGGCAGCAGCTTCGCCGTAACTCCGGCCAGGAGCCCCTTACAGGGTACTATCATCCGGACCAGATGAACTCCGGTTTTTTTAAGAGGTTATTACTCTGCCCCCTCTTCCTTTATCATCCGGGCTTGGGACCAGCATTGGCGGGGTTAGCTTCTTAAGATAATTAACATATACCATCTTTTCTATAGTGTTATTGAATTACAGAATGTGTAATTAAATTTCTTCATCTAACGAAAATAATATTTTTTGTTAAGATTAAATTTTAATAATTATCTTGAATTATATAAGATATTTAATACCAAACACATCAAATTTAAATATAAATATATATATATTCATGTTTAATTATTATATTGTCTTTAAATTTTCAAAATGTATTAAAAACACCCTGGATTTTAGACATTCTACCTAAGGACATCGATTGTCAAGACGGTTGCGGTAGAGTTATTTGATCAGTAAAGTGATCCTCTCAATCTTAATTTTGAAAAAAATAGATTAAAGTTGTTCAATTAGATATGTATTCATCAAATTTGATTTATATTGTACATTTTGATGAATTCAATGAAAAATAATGATTCTTGCAGGACTCGAACCTGCGACCTTCTCTGCCTTGGTAAATGAGAGTAGACGCTCTTACAATTTTTTTTTCAATTTAAAGAGTATGTTTATTACCCAAAATTTTTACAATAGTTGAGATTATCAGAACATACAAAAGATGAAAGTTACAATATTTACAAGATGAAATTGTTTCTTTTGCGATCATTTATTGATACGCTATTACAATTTTACTTAATTATATTAAATTTTATTTACATTTTTTTTTTAACTGTTTTAACTTTTTATTGTTAACTGAGCTAAAGGATCAATTACTAATAAATATCCATAGTATATAATAAACAAAATATATCAAATTTTCCACATAATGTTGTCCTTATAGTGTCAACTACTGGCACATTCAACTTATCCTGGCTCAACTGAAAAACAATATATCAAATTTTCCACATAATGTTGTCCTTATAGTGTCAACTATTGGCACATTCAACTTATCCTGGCTCAACTGAAAAACAATATTCATGCTGCTATCGACAACATACCCGACGAAAAGTGGAAAGAAACTTTAGAACTCGACTATTTCAATGCATTGATTAAAGAGGAAGCCTTAATGATGTGTTTTTTAAAAATATTATAAAAAACTCTTACAAGTTTTTATATAAAATGGGGGTTTTCCCCCATTGAATTGATATCACTTATACTATTTGTATTAGTCATTTTTAAAATAAGGTAGTTTCTTCCACTGCACCTTTTATTTTGAAAATATAATATTATATTTTGTTAAATAATTAAATATTTGTATAATTTGAATTCATTTTATAAAATTAATTTGATAGATTTATTTATAATTTTAAAAAATTTTTGATCAATGTTCAACATTTATTATTTTGAAAAATTAAAATATACCGTTAATTAATTAAATTAATTTAATTTCTTCATAGAGGCAAAGTTATTTTCATTCAAAACAAAAAACAAATTAATTATAATTAAAATACGGAAAATTAATATAATATATTGTTTATATTATCAAAGGTTTATTTATTGTTTAATATACTTATATAATTTATATTTCTATAAGATTTTTTCGGAATAAGAGTAATTATTTGTTCACATTCCAATCCCAAGATAGCAGCACCATGTTACTAAATTTTATAAAATAAATGATCAATAAATATAATTAAATTATATGTTTTTATGCATATTTATTTAATTAAATATAGTTTGGTTGATAATTAAATTATTATATTAATTTTTTATACCATTATATATAAATGATTATGAAAGATATTTCATTATTTTTATTTTTAATAACAATAAAAGAATATTGAAAATGATTAATATCGCTATCCGCTAGGTGACACTACCTATAGTGATATTTCAATAATTTATCCAAAATAATTATTAAATATTTTTATTTAAAAAAAACAGGTTCTCTAGATCAATTGTGAAAAATTGTATGCTAGTATTTGTTATTATATTAAATTATTATATTATCCATTCAAATTAGTAGTTTTAAAGGATATCAAATATTCAAATCAAATATTTTTTTTATTAATTCAATGCAAAAATAAAAACAAAATAAAATAATTAAATCGTTATTTTCTATAAATATATTTAAGTTAATAGATACAATTGTTTTATATATCATTTAAATTGAAAATATATTTTATATTTTGCTGTTTGGTCCATTTCTTCGCCACATGATGTCGCTCGTACTAACCTTCTTTCATTCTCAAATTATATCCATAAGAGTTGATTCTTTATTTTTATTTATTCTCTTATTTAACTATCATAGCCGGATTAATTTTAATTCCTTATAATAATTATTTTATGACATTAAATTGAAGGTTTTAGATTAAACAAAGCTATATTTTTAATATATTATATATTAAGGGAGCACATCATATGAGTATAATATAAGGGATGATTATTATAGGGCTCATGGCCAGGAAGGGTAGTTATCTTTGCGCAGCGGCAATATCGTAACCAATGAGGTTTATCCGAGGTGCGATTATTGCTAGTTGAAAACTTATACCAATACCCCGCCTAGTGGACTTGAAATACAGTCCACAAGGCAATTTTTGAAAACCTCTAAAAGAGGTTTAACAATTCCTTTCTTAAAAGTAGTTTATTCATCATTCTTCACTATAGTTAAAATTTTCTTTTAACATGCTACATAATCCATAGGTCGCCAAATTTTTTGATTATCGTCCACCATAAAAAGTTATTTTCGGTTAATAAAAATAAAACTATTAGATACTTTATTTGCCCATTTATTTTATTATTTTAAACATTTATTAAAGTAATAAATAATAAATAGTACATTGTGTAACAATAGTTTTATGAAAAGTATATTAATTTTGAAATTTAAATACGCTTATATTTATTCGACCCCTTGCTCAGATCAATCCCCGCTTTTGTTAAACAGACAAGTGGGGGTGTATATAAGCCAATTTGGCGACCTTTGGTATAACCGAATTAATTTAAAATTTTTAATTTTGGGTTGGAATAAGGGAAAACTTTATTGATCACATAAATGTTGATTTGGCTTGTGCTAATTCAATTTTAAAAGTTTAATATATTTTTAAAGAATGAGTATTTTTTTAATTTTAGAAAAAATTTTTAACAAAATTTTTTTGGCAAAATTAATTCACACTTATTAATTTATTTATTTTCGCTTTAGGAATAGAATAATTATCAACAAATAACAAACAAAATAATAATAATTAATATATATAATTTATTGTTTATAACATCGAATATTTATCTAGTTTTTAATTTATAATATTTATCATATTTATTTTTATTAAGTTTTATTAAGTCATTAGTATTAATTAGTAATAGAAATTACTTGTATATTGAACATTCTATCAGCGTACATACATGGCCTATTAAGTTAGTTGCCACCTATCCAGGGTAGAGGTGTTATGTGATCAGCAAACGGACCTTGTAAGCCTTTATCTTGACAGAATGATTAAAGTTCTTCAATTAAATATGCATTAATAAAATTTGATTTATATTGTAGATATAAGATTTTGAAGAATTATTAATCAATTCAATAAAAAATGATGATCCTTACAGGACTCGAACCTGCGACCTTCTCTGTTTTAGGTTTATTAAGAGTAGACGCTCTTACCAACTGAGCTAAAGGATCTATCCTAACCCTTTCTTTAGTAATCAATAAATATAGAATGTAATATATATAAACAAAATACTGATTAGTAAAATATTAATGAAATATATTTCGAAAATAGAATATAATATTATATAAAATAATTAAATATTAGGAGTATAAGAATGAAATCATCTTATAAAAAATATTATAATTAAGATACGATTAAAAAATATATATTATATTCTTTATATTATCGAATGTTTAATTATTGTTAAATATTCTTATATTATTTATAATATTTTATATAAGATTTTATTAGAAATAAGAGTAATTATTTGTTAACGTTCCCAAGATAGCAGAACCATGTTACTAGATTTTATAAGATAAAAAACCTCTGACTTTGTACGTCCTACGCAAGGACAACGCCTATCAAGTCGGTTATATCAATGAGGTGTCCTATGATCAGTAGAACGGGTCCTCTCAACCTTTACCTTGATTTTCTTGATCGGAGGCGCTATTTTTTATCAAGTAGCTATTCCCCAATGTTGATCCCGGAGGCTGGGATGATGAGATCAACATCTCTTTAAATTTTCTAAAATTAATTATTAAATATTTTATGTTAAAACAAAAACACATTCTTTATATAAGGGATTGCCAACGGGGCCCAAGTGGACTTCTTGGTGGTCTATGGAGCTTTAAATAGCACCGACAGAACCTGAGGGGGCTATTAGGGGTCAATAGCGAAATTTCTTTCAAATACTTACTATAAAAAGTAAAGGATTTATTAACTAAATATACATGTAAATATAAACAATTCTAGTTCTCATAGTATATTAATATTTATTAAAGTTTTTACACATTTATATATTCATATAATTGTCCATTTTTACTATCTCACCAGACACTAAGCTTGAGAAAAATGTCTGTCTGTCTGTTTGTAGTTTTCTATCAACTTTTGAGAAATATAGCTCACATAGTTTTTCACATGATTAAAATTGTATAAAACTACTATATATAGAATTTCAGCTTCGCTGAAAGTACCGGAATTCATTTTTCAACATTGCAAATCTCACGCGCCAACACGTGACGTGGTGCCATCAACAAAGAGTCAAACATGTACTGGTTTAATAAATATTATTTATTAATTTTAATTTATAATTTATAATTAATTAAATTTAATTTAAATATAATATATATGAATTATATTAAAGAGGAAAGTTTAAAAAGGGTCGGAAATTGGAGTCTAGAACATTTGTGAAGAATTTTAAGGTATTTTCTAATATTATCCATTCAAATTAGTAGTTTTAAAGGATATCAAATATTCAAATCAAATATTTTTTTTATTAATTCAATGCAAAAATAAAAACAAAATAAAATAATTAAATCGTTATTTTCTATAAATATATTTAAGTTAATAGATACAATTGTTTTATATATCATTTAAATTGAAAATATATTTTATATTTTGCTGTTTGGTCCATTTCTTCGCCACATGATGTCGCTCGTACTAACCTTCTTTCATTCTCAAAATATATCTATAAGAGTTGATTCTTTATTTTTATTTATTCTCTTATTTAACTATCATAGCCGGATTAATTTTAATTCCTTATAATAAGTATTTTATGACATTAATTGAAGGTTTTCGATTAAACAAAGCTATATTTTTAATATATTATATATTAAGGGAGCGCATCATATGAGTATAATATAAGGGATGATTATTATAGGGCTCATGGCCAGGAAGGGTAGTTATCTTTGCGCAGCGGCAATATCGTAACCAATGAGGTTTATCCGAGGTGCGATTATTGCTAGTTGAAAACTTATACCAATACCCCGCCTAGTGGACTTGAAATACAGTCCACAAGGCAATTTTTGAAAACCTCTAAAAGAGGTTATTAAAATTTTAAATAATAGATAACACTTCAATTTAATATCAATAATTAAATCCTACAAGAAATAATTCATTCATATTAAAAATTAAAAAGTGACAAATCATTAAATTATGACCCTCTTTAAACAAAAATAGAAGGAGAATGTGACAGTAGTTGACACTATAAGGACAACATTATGAGGAAAATTTGATATCTTCTGTTTTTTTTATCAGATATCAATTTGAGTTTTGGGTGATATGATTCATTGGTTAATAATGAAGAATTTATCTGCTAACTAATGCAATTTTCTATTTCTTTTATTTTTATATTATAACGTTTTTCTCAACTTCACTTCGTGTCTGACTGTCTGTTCGCTCTATTGTCAAATTGAAATCGATTTTTCATCAACTTTAAATTGAGCTAGACTTTTGAAAATTTTTATTGATATTTCAATGGATCTCTAGAAGGTGTGAAAGAAATATAATTTAATTACAATTAATTAATTGTATTATAATTAGCGATTCATTTCATTTACTAACTAATTCCTTTTATATTGTGTTGCTCCGATTAATTTTTTCCAACGGAATCTGTAACATAAATATTGATTTCAGGATAGATTTTCATTTTGAAAGTAATTAAAAATATTTTATAGCATTAAAATTAATGATGAATTCTTATTAATCAAGTTTAGTGCCAATCAAATATATGTAGGTTTCCCCTCAAATGGCATAGATGAAAGAACATTTTTTTAAATATGTCCCGGAGAGAAACAAAGCAATAAAAAAAACCTTTTTTTATGAAGATAATATGAGTACAATATCTTATATACAATTATAAAATCACATATTTAGATTAATTATTTTTATTTATAAAATTTTTTTATAAAATAACGTTTTTCTCATGGATTAAATAGAATAAAATAATTTTTCTATAAGCCTGACAAAGTTATGGATGAATTACTTCAAATACAAGGAAAAACGTTAGGCGCTTTTAGTTTTCATTTGCTTTCTATTTTATTTCTATGCGCTTAAATTCCTTTATTGAGCTGTAATTTATATATATACTTACATATCACACTAAAACACTTAATTAACAATTAACACTATTTCTTCTAATATAATCAACTGTTTTGGATTTGATTGAAAATATGTAAATTAGTAGATAATAGTAATTCTTTTAAAATTTGTTACATACATGTTCAAAGATATTCTAAATAAATTACTGAAAATTCAATTTCTCTCTTTTTTATATATTTTCATAATATTTTAATCTTAAGACGAGCGAGTATATACAATTAAAAAAAATATTACTTATTGATTCAATCTTATATTTGGCAATTTATCTAAATGTCTTCTTACTTTCCCAATATGCTAAATACAAAGGAAATTTTTTTGTTCACTTCCGATCTGAATTGAATAATACTTTTCTTAGAACCAATGTTTTTCGTATTTACCTATATTTATTAATTTTTGTTTATTATCTAATACAGTGAACATATTTCGAAATAAATTCCAAAATGTCCAGTTTTGTTTTGATTTTTCTTTGTCAGGAATCTAGGGTAGTTGGCTCATTTCTATAAGATTTTACTGTTTTTTTATAATGTAGGTTTCCAAGAATTCATTTTTTCTTAGATTTCTGTGACTGGGATGATAGCATCTACATATTTTACCCACGGATAGTAAAAGAATAAAGATTTTACCAATAATCATTAGTCATTTTAAACAACCGATAATTCCTCAGTCCGTATGTCCTCAAAAATATATTTCTAAAATATTAAAAATATTTCTCCCAATCAACTTTAATTATTTAATTATTTTTATTTAAATATACCTACTCGAATCTAGTGATACACAACTAGCAATTCTATTCAGTTATGTATTATAATTGTTTCTAAACATTTTGCTTCAATAACATGTATAGATAAAACCTAAAAGATAATTTATTGTTGATCAGATAAACAATTTAAATATGTAATAAAATTTTGTCTTTTGCTTTCTAAATATTTTAGTTACAGATTTTCTTTATTGCATTTTGATTTTATTGAAAGTTAACAAAATGGCCACTAGGTAGCAGCATTATGAATGATATTTTCATTTATGAAATTAACTTTGATTAATATTAGATTATTGTTATTATTGAATAAATAAATAAAACTATATAAATAATATGATTTTTCATTAATATCTTAATATTATTATATGGTTATTTTAAAAGTGAATTATTTTTTCATATATTACATAATATTGCAATAGCATTTATTCCGATTACAGATTAATCTTTTTTAATCATAGAATAAAATTGATCCTTTAGCTCAGTTGGTAAGAGCGTCAATCTGGTATTTACCTCTTGGTTCACCGTGAAGGTCGCAGGTTCGAGTCCTGCAAGGATCATATTTTTTCATATCATATTATATATAGACTATTTAATAGTGATTGGATAAAGAATTTGGATTATTATATTATTGGCCCTTTTCGCAAACATTTGATAATGTATTTTCACTGTAAAGGAAGTATTATCAAATTATTTATGTTCCTGATTCACACTTGATACTTGGTACTTGTAAAATATATAATTTACATAATGGACATATATGGTTTTAAAAATATGCGTGCCTGTTGGTGAACATTAATTAAATGACTGGGCTGATTCTTTTATTTTTGTCTTAGAATCACGGTTATGAATACATAGGTAATAGATTATCAATATTACAAAACAAAATTATTAAAATATATATATACTCTCTCTCTCTTCAGAGTGCTTTAGTGGTTAGCACGACTGTCTTCCACACTGAAGAGGGAAATTCAATAATTAATAATTTCTCTTTATAAAACTTTATTTATTTTTTTTATTTGATAATAATAATAATAAAAAGACATATATAATATTAATACAATACATAGTTATATACAATAGTATAGTACAAACAATATATAAAAATGGGCGCCGAGATTAAATCTCTTAAAAACAACTCGGAATTAACTTTTTATATATTATGTATTATTATTATTATTCCTCTGATTCTTTCTCAGCATTAATACTGGTTTTCATTTTATGTGGAAAGGGGCTTGACTCTGGTTCATACTTCTGTGTTTTAAATTTAATTGAGAAACTTTCTCACAATATTATAATTATTATTTAAAGGCGATATCTATTAAAATGTCATTTTGTGATAGTTGGTTTCCATAAGAATAGGAACGTAATGATGATGTGGTTTCACAATAAATTTAAACTTTTAAAACGAAATCGTTTTAATTACCACTGATGTGGAGGATAATGTCACATTTTATGAGTAATTTATTTTTATTAATTTATTATATTTATATACTATGAGAAATTTATTAAATATGAATTATTTCGAAATATGTATTTTAATTTTAGACTAGAATTTATTGGATTATCCTAATAATACACAAGGATTAATTTCTATAAATTATTATGATCCTTTAACTCTTTTGGTAAAAGTGCCTATTAAGAATTAAATCAAAATTCTTAATTAATTATTTTTCCACGGTTTAAATTATTTTATAATAACTAATTAATATATTTTTAAATATATTTCATTTTAAAATAAATTCATATTATTTTTTTATAATTTGATTTAAATGTAATAGCATAGTAGAAGAATAAATCCTCTCCCCGTTAGTATAAAATATTAGTAAGGGCTGAATAGAGCAGCCAGGTGTGTGGTGATCCCGCATGCGCCGGTTTCCCATGGCAACCGGCAAGGCTTTATGATAGGGTAGCAAGAAGGGAGGTGGAGGCCCTATCGAATCGATCCCCGAGACCAGTTGGCACAGTTGAATTTGCATTTGACCAACTACATGTGATTAGAAAAGTGAAATGAACAATTGTCGATTGTGCGGTCGTCATTTAAATAATGAAAATTTTAAAGATGTATACTTAGAGACATTAGAGGAACAAAATCTCTATGAAGTTATTAGCGAGATTACACCCGTTCAGGTAGAAATCAATATTCTATTACATATTATTTAAACTATTTATCTATCAAACTATCATCGATTTAATCAATAAAACTTATAAAATTTTTCTTTCTTTATTACAGATCTTAGCTAATGATAAATTATCAAAGAAAATTTGTGAAAAATGTTTCACACATATTCAATCATGGCTTTTTTTCTTAGAGGTAATTTCTTAATTTAATTTAATTTTATTATTTATATATATAATAATATAAAAATAAATAAAATCTCCATTTAAATATATATTTATGAATAAGTTTTTCTAGTATAATTCAGTATTGAGAAACGTTATGTTCAAATTTAATTCACCCATCTTCAATCATATAAATCTTTCTATCACTTGATATACACCGTTTACTGATAAAAAGATGTTGTGTGTGTGGGATATGATAAAATATAATTAATATACTTAAAAGTTTTCTAACTTATAAATATAAATAAATCAAATATTTCAATTAAATATGTTCTGATATGACTACATAATATCTTACAAATTATTGTACTTTTATTTTGAGTGACATTATTTTTTTATATTTAATTTTAATATTTATTTAAATTAATGCAAAGACAAAAAATATTTAAAAGTTTCGGGAAAATATCATATAATTATTTGTTTATTTTATTTATTATAATTGTATATGTATTATTAAATATATAATATTCTTTTATTATATTTTTATTTTATTAAATTGTAAATTATATTCATTTTATTTTATTAAATAAAATATTATTATTAAAGCCATGGAATTGCACAGAATTAGAGGGGCTACTCATTGTCACTTTTTTAATTTTTAAATTATAGTATATTATATCGAAAAAATTAATTACTTAATCAATTTCAATAATAAAAATAAAAATAACATTTTAATTAATTTTTAATAATAATAATAATAATAATATTAAAATCCCCGTGTATTTCCTAATTGACTTGAAATAAAAATATCTTTTTATTTTTTTAAATTTTAATTGTTGAATTTATCTATGGTTCTATTAAAAATTATGGAAAGTGTCAAATTATTTCATATTTGTTTTAAAAAATACTATTCAAAACTTTACACAAAAAAAATTAAATATATAATTTTTAAATTTAACTAAAATCTTTTTGTTAATTGTTAGTTATAGAATCACGTCTCGTTTAATTGTATGCACCACCAATTTGTGATTGTTGAGAGAGAGGGGCGATGTCAAGAGGGTTATAATAATAATTTTAGAAAAATATTAATATTAATAATCTTAGAATAATATTAATATTAATAATTTTAGAATAATATTAATATTAATAATAATTTTAGAATAATATTAATATTAATAATAATTTTAGAATAATATTAATATTAATAATAATTTTAGAATAATATTAATATTCTATTGATTTTTTTTCATCCCCCCCCCCTTTAATCATTTCATTATTATTTTTTTTTAATAATTTATGTAATATTTATATCACAAAATATTTTTTCTTATTTAGTTTGGCGGAAAAAAACATCATATTATTAAATGATCATATTATTTATTGATTATTGTAAATTAATAATTGTCCCAATAGTATTTATTAGTGTGTGAGTCGTAACAGTATTTTATGATAGTAAAATAATGGAGCATATAAAATTTATGTTGCACTAAAAAGAAAAAAAAAGAAAAATAAAAATCATTGAAATTCAACATTTCTTTTTTATTGCATATATACAAGATAATCAAGAATGATACTTAGCAAAACAATCATTGCAGAGCGCTACTGTGCACATTTGACAAGTGATCTTTGTCCTCTTTTCTTTTTTGAAACCGGCAGATCGTTTTCTTGAATTTCTCGGAATAGACAGATAATCCCCATCATTATCCATAAATTTGGTTATATTTGAGGGACGTCATCTCTTCATTATTTTCTTCTTACTCAGCTGGGATTTACCAATGGCTATCATATTTTCTGCTACTGGTATAATAAAGTTTATAAACGGCAGTTTTGAACGTCTTGTTTCATTGTATATTAAATATACATTATATACTGCAGTCATGAATAGCTTGTTGAAAACCTTTCGCTTCCATTTGGAGCATTTTCGATCCGAATCATACAGTGATCTCATTTGATCGACACCTCCCATAAATTTATTATAAAATATAATTGAATCGGGATACTATCACTGAGACAGTTGCTTACTACCAAGAAATCTTTAGTCTCTTGCCAACGAGTGCAAATTATACCTTCTTTATATGCCATCATTTCATTGTCTCCTCCCTGCAGTTTATCTACAAATTTTGGAACATTTTTTCTAGTCTTATAAGCTAATAAGCTTATAAGCTTTTACGAAATAATTTGAACACAGCATAGTTTTCTGAAGACGTATTTGTTGTATTACTTTGTACAATTGTTTGTTTTTCTTGTGAAATATTATGTTTGGGTATCAAATTTTCAGTTTTTTGGTTCAGGAAAACGCACTATTCGGAATTTCGTTTTCGTTTTCATCTTCGCCATCGAATTCTTCATCTTCAGAAGTAAACGCATCATCCAAAATGTGTGTCAATGCAGTATCTTCATCATCATCGTTGCTAAATGGTAGTATATAATTTTTATCTTGAGTTGGGTCTAACTCTTCTTCAAGATCACTGTTATCCGCAATATCTTGTAGCTCTGTCTGACAAAGATTTATCCATTCTAAAACGAAAATTTGAATATATAGGTTATAAAATACTGATGGGACATAATTTCCCAATAATAAACACTATTGGGACATATAAATCCAATTTTTATTTTTGGACATAAAAATGTCATAAAAACTATTTCTGCACACTAAATAAGTAAAATAAAATTATAAATAGCTTACTTTTTATTGAATATAAAGGATATATAAAAATTTGAGGCATTAATCGTTTCATAATTATTAAGTATCTAAGTTTTAATTATTTTTATTATTAATAATTTACTAATATTTTTATGATTATTTGTTTAAGGAATGCAAAAAGACACAAGAAAGTTTAATATTAATGTCGGAAACATTATCGGCTCAACGGCAACCGCGTACATCCCAATTCACTCCTAGAATCAAGACTGATAATGAGAATGTGTGTCATTTTGAATGTGATTTATGCCCAAAAACATTTAAAGATCGACGTCGATGGTATAAACATAAAGTATGGCACAGGGATCAGGGCCAATTCCAGTGTGAGAAATGTGCAAAAATTTTCCAATCAAAACATTCCCTCGAGTATGCAATTTTACTTTAAGTTTTATTTCATATTTAGATTATATATAGTAGATTATATCAGGCATTTAAAAATGGAATGTTTTCTTTAATAGTCGAGATTAATTTATTTAAATTAATAATCCCCAACAGATAGTTATATTAAAATTCCAATTTAACATTAACTACCATCAACTTGACCTGACTTCTTATTTTAATCATTCATTTAAAAGAAATGTTTATATTCTTTAATTTTAAAAATTTACTGTTTTCATAACTTTTTAAAAATTCTTAGAACCTTTAATTAATAGCACCTGGTTCAACGCTTCAGTATTTTAAAAATTTATTCTTTATTATTCGAAAATATTGTAGTTCAGTCCAGGGAGAATAATTATTGGGCTGGGTGAATTAAAATATGAATAATCTACATTATACTTTCTTTGTCTTATCATTAAATCAATTTGTACATATAAATTATTTTTATGTAGTATAAAAACCTTAAAAAGAACTTTTGTAAACATATGCACAGTACCGGTGCATATTTCAGTCCTAAGAAAGTGCCCATACATGTTCGGCAAAGATAAAAATACAAAGATTGCAAGATTAATATTAATAATTCTCACCCTACATTATTAAAATATTATATAAGTTCATTTTTACTATTATTTCTAATAATGAAATATTTTAAGTATTTAATTTATTCTCTAAGTTTTCAATTGATTTAATTTATTTATTATTAAGGCATATTTATTGAATATTTTAGTTAAAATAAGATAATACTAAATTAATATTTAAAAGAAATATTAATTAAAGAAATGGATTATTTTTTAAGAATACTATATAGGTATATATATACATTAATTATTATTATTACTAATAATAATAAAAATTATTTATAAAAAACACTACTAAATGGAGACAATATTCAAGTTATAGGAGGATTTAATAATATACTGAAAATCTTTAATTATCAAAATTTTTTATCAAACTCTTGCATTAATATTGTTGACCCCATTTTAACATAGAATATAATATACTCTAACATACTATTGTAAAATTCTAACAGAGTAAAAATATTAATTATAAAATCCTATATTTTGTAAGGCAGTTGATTATAGTTTGAAGACAGTTGATTATAGTTTGAAGACAAGGACTTACAAGTCTTTTTAGTTGAAGACGATACTCAGCCTCAACAAGAACTTGCGAAACAATTAAATGTGACGCAAAAATCAGTATTCGTATCAAAGCTATGGGAAAGATTTAGAAAGAGGGAAAATGGGTACCACATCAACTGAATGAAAGACAACAAGAAAATCTAAAAACACCTGACAAATGCCAATCATCACAAGTAAAAGAAAATAATTTCTTCATCGAATAGTGACAGGTGGATATTTTTTCAGAATCCTAAGCGTCGTAAATCATGGGTGAATCCAGGCGAATCATCATCATCCACTGCAAAATCGTTTTGGAAAGAAAGAATGGTGTGCGTTTGGTGGGATCAGAAGGGTATAATATATTATGAGATACTAAATAACCTGGCGAAACCGTTAACACTGATCGCTACCAACAACAAATGATCGATTTGAATCGAGTGATACGTTAAAAAAATTTTTAACATAATTATATCTCATGTACAAAAAGTTTGAAAAATACTGATATACATAATTTAGGTTTATGTATCTTACTAATAATCAGTAGTGACCACAATCAAAATGTACAATTTGTAGGTTTTTGTTAACCTACTAAGATAGATATTCAGTTCTGTGAAGTTCTCGTTTCTAATGAAATAAGCGGGAGTGTCCTCCCCTAGACTTTCCCGCATATAAATAGGTATAAAGAGTTGTGAATGAATATTTAGAATGTGTAAACTTGGTATTGATAAAGAGCCAGTTCGTATTAGTTTATTGGTGTCAAATTTGATATTTGGTAACATTTATATATATATATATATATATATATATATAGAATAAAGTGCTACTTCCGGTTAACTGATATTTTAAATGTAAAAAAAACAGATATGGATATAATATAAATATTTTTAATTTTATTTTATTTATAATATATAAGGGCTGGCTGTGACGTCATGAAGTGCTGGGTGACGTCATATAATTTTAAATTAAGAAAAAACTAATGAAGATGATTTTTCTCGAGGATAAAACCAATACAAAGTGCATAACACGTGGAGATATGTCCTCACGTGAAATTTGATATGAAAATAACCCTTCACTTCCTCTCTTCGATCGGCAATACTAGCACTTCCGGTTTCCGGATTTGCACCAAAAGTTGATCAATTCATCCTAGTGATGTATTAAGTAAATATACCAAGTTTCATCAAAATCCGTTGAGCCGTTCAGGCTGTACACATCTATACGGACGGACAGACATCATGCTAAAAATACTTTTTTCTGTTAAGAAAATGCATGATTCGTGGAGATATGCACCTAAAAATATCCATAGGTGAAATTTGGTGTGAAAACAATACTTCCCTTACTATCGTCGCTCGGTAAAAAAGAAACGCTACTTGTATAGGTAAAATGTCACTTCCGGTAGTCAGATCATGATGAAATTTGGTATCTCAATTTTTTCATATTTGTAAATCTATATACAAAATATGAAGCAAATATCTCGAAGCAAACTGGTACTTTACTTGAAAGGTAAACGCAACCATTGTAGGTAAAGTACCACTTCCGGTTAACCGATTTTGACGAAATTTTGATAGAAATCTACAAACTGTGAATAATATCGGTGTACCAAATTTCGAAGTCCTAGCTTGATTAGTTTTTGAGTAAATTTGCTTACAGACATTACATACATACATACATACATACATACATACATACATACATACATACACACAGACATAATTCGAAAATGGTATTTTCCGAGGTCTAAAACGTCAAGATCTATCGAAATCTCGAAGTCGAAATTTTTGACGATTCCAATACTTCCCTTATACGAAGTATGCGGGAAAGTAAAAAGTTAGAATTATTGAAAAATTAATTTTGTATTTGTATGTCAACGTGCCATAGGTTCGCTATCTCTGATATAGATTCTTTACTTTAACAACTTTCTAATTTAGGAATTAATTAATTAATATTTTTGTGCTTTAAATTAAATTTTTCCCTATAACTTTTTTAAATAATAAATTTTTTCATTGAAATTGGTTCAAATATATAGAGCGTTCATTGTATCCATACTTGTTCAATTATTTTGGTGGTAATCAAAGATTTTTCAAAAATATGAATTACAATTTATTTTTATTTATTTTAGGTTGAAATACAATGAGTTAACTTTCATTTTATTTATGTTATTTTTTAGAACCCATTTGTATACGCATTCAGATAAACGGGAATATTGCTGTCACGTATGCGGGACACTCTTCCGTACCGCCCCTGGCCTTCTTAATCATGTATCAATACACAAAGAGAGAACATTTGAATGTCCAATCACCGAATGCAAAAAACAATTTCGGCATCGTGCCACTCTTGAGCAGCATATGAAAAATCATTCGGGCGAAAGGCCCTACGCCTGTACGAGTTGCCCTTTGTCATTTCCAAGTGCTGGAAAACTCGAACGCCATATTCAGGGAGTGCACTCAAAAACAAAACGATTTACCTGTCCAACATGCAATAAACAATTTCTTTACGCAAATAATTATAAAGGTATTCTATTTAACATATAATATTTCTCCAAATTATTATGTAACCAACTGGTTGCCTAACTATTAGGCGATACAACAAATTTATTTTTTAAATTAAATTAATTATTATATTCAATATTTTTAAGAATAAAATTAATATAATTTTCTTTTTGTAGCACATCTATTAAGACATGAAGGTACAAAAAATGCAAAATGTGAAGAATGTGGGAAATGTTTTGTTACAAATAATCAACTTTTACGCCATCGAAGGTCACATACTAAAGAAAAACCTTTTAAGGTAATCATTTTATTTAAAGTTAATAATCAATCATATTTTTGAATTGTCTTTCTGGATTTAAGATGTTTATATATATATACAAATTTATTTTATTAAATATATAATTAAAATTTTTATGAATTTACTAAGATTTGAACTCTCGTTCATTAGTTAAACAGGCACACATTTGGTATTATTTTTCTAATTCTGTATAAATAAAAAATATTGAATATTTTTTTGTTTCAGTGTGATATTTGTGGAAAAATGTTTGCTGATTGTAGCAATCGGAAACGACATGTCTTGCAGCATGCTGATGATGATAAAAAGAAGGAAAAACGTCGAATGCGTGAAGAAACACGTTTGAAAAAACAAGAAGAGACGCAACGTAAAGCGAAAGAGCGTCAAGAAAAGGCAGAGGCTGAGAAACGAAAACAAGAGGAACGGGCGGAAAAGAAACGAATTGAAGACGAAAAACGTCAAGAACAAGAACAATTGTTAGTGTTAAGGGAGCAAAATGGCAATTTGAATATTGAAGAGATTGCCTCAAAAACGTATACCGATTTGCAAAATTTCTTAGAATCAACGGAAATTGTTGAAACTTTGGGTAATACTTCAGGAAATGTTGATGATGTGGCAACATTGCTTTATACGGATATTACTGATCTCGATTTAGAAAAACTTAATCCGAATCAAGTGATTCAGGTGGTGCTCGATCCTATTTTTCAAATTTCTGGATAAATAATTGATTTCATTTATTTATTATTATTATTTATTAATTTTATTACAATTATAAAATTTATTTAAACTAATCGGAGAAATCAATTGAATAACTAAATTAAGTTATATGAAATAAATTACGTACGTTCAAAATTTCAAAACATATTTTATATTTATATTTTTAAAGATATTTCTGTAATATACATATTATATAATATTTATAATTCCCAAAAATATACTTTTTAAAATTCAGTAAATATTCAAAATAATTATATAATCTATTTATAATTAATTAATTTTAAATAATTATAAAACCGAAAATTTAATAAAAATTAGTTTTTTTTTAAATTTTGAAAGTAAAAATATACTTTTTTTAGAATAAAATAGTATTTAATTTATTAAAACTAGTCGGAATATATTTTCAAATGAATAATAAAGTGCAATGAACAATTATAAAAAATTAAATGACTGATTAAACAAAATTGATATTTTATTATTAAAAAAAAATACTTCAACCTATTTATATTTAAAATAGATAAAAAATTACTTAATTTCCTTAAAATAGAACGGAAAAATTAAACTAGCTATCAAAATTTATAACAGAAATATATTGTATTGCCTCGGATTGGAAATTTATGTCCATATGTATTGATTAAATAATAGATAATTATATTAAATGAAATTCATTTAAAATAACAGAAATAATTAAATTTAAATTAATTAAATTTAAATTAATTAAATTATTTTAAAAATTATATTTCTTTCTTTTTTTACTTTATTTAAATTAATTGGAAAATATATTATATTTATATTTAAAAGAATATTATGGCATTATATTAATGTTGTATTGTTCAATTTCTCTTTTTAGTATTTACTTATATAATTTACTTTTTTATAAATTTTAAATTAAATCATATATTTATTTATTTATTTATAATCTATGGTTGTGATAATAATAATATAATAACAGAAAAATAAAGGTATTTTATAAGAATTGATTTCTTTAAGTTTATTAACACTTCCTTCATGAGATACATTTTTGATAAAAATGATAAAATGAAAAAAAAATTGTATGACTTTTTTTGAAACAATCCACTTAAAATCTACACTTTCTCTTATAATATCTACTGGACTCGAAAGTTCTTTGTGACAATAATCTCATCATTGTAACTGCCTCTAATCAGTGTAGGTCTCCTCTAATTTTTTCTCTTGATATTATACATGAATATTTTCTTTCTTAAATTATTCATGATCTACCCACTCACTAGTTGTCTGCAAATTATGTTTCTTTTTAATATTTTGTAATTTTATAATTTATATAAAATAATAATAATAAAAAAATTTTTTTTTTAAATAAACACTAATTTTTATTAATATACTTATATAATTTATTTATAGTCTAACTTTTTCAATAAAATTGGATAACAGCAATACCACTTAACATTTTACCCTATTTTGTAATTTTTACAAAAAACGACTAACGATTTTGTTCAAATTCACTTCAACAATGCAAAAAAAAAATTATCTTTAATATTAAACATAAATTATTCACTTTTAAGTTTTTTTAAATGCTGAATTTTCAAAAAAATCTTTCAAAATAACTAACATAATCACATCGTTAATAATAATAAATTATAAGAATTTAACATGCTAATGATATTGACAATTAGTATCAGGAGAAGTGTAAAAAATAGAGTAATAAGTGGAAACGGAGGGATTCTCGTACCAAATAATTTTATTGTAATTTATTATTTTCCCTCAAAATTATAACCGGTTACGATTCTTTATTAACAATAATATTATTGATGGTCTTCTCTTATTCTATGTGCAAAGCAAACTGTTTTTTTTAATATTTATCGATTTTCCATGAAGTGGTTTGAGTATATTATGGCTTCTTGAAACGAAAATATTTTAAACAGAAGAATAATTGTTATGGAGAGATCTGTTTGAAAATTTAAATATAAAATATTTTTATATTCATATTAACAATATTCTTGGTAAATAATTAATAAGTAAATATAATAATATTATCAGTAAATTATTTTTCTTCTTCTTCAAGTGCCTTGTCCGGTCTCCCTGACGTCGGCGATCACTCTGGCGAAAACGTCTCTATTTTCCGCCGTGCGGAACAGCTCTCCCACGCTCCTTATGCCGGTCCATTCGCTGATATTCCCTAACCAGGATTGGCGTCTTCTCCCGGGTCCACGTCGACCCTCAATTTTCCCTTTGAGGATTAATTGAAGGAGTTGATATTTATTACCTCTCAAGATGTGGCCGAGGTAAGAGATTTTCCGGCATTTGACAGTGTTGAGGAGTTCTCGCTGTGTGTTTGCTCTCCTCAAGACATCCCTGTTGGTAACTCTCTCGACCCAGGGAATTCGCAGCATTCGCCTGAGGATCCACATCTCAAAAGCCTCCAGGCGATTCATCGTACTGACCTTGAGTGTCCATGCTTCCACACCATATAAGAGAATGGACCAAACATAGCATTTGGCCATTCTCTGTCGTAATTTAAGATTTAGGTTGTCATCACAGAAGAAGGATCTCATTTTATTGAAGGTGGACCTCGCAGCCTCAATTCTGGACTTAATTTCGATATCCGGGTCTAGCTGGTCATTTATGATACAACCAAGATATTTAAAAGATCTTACTCGTTCAACTTGTTTGTTATCGAGGTGGAGGGAGGCGTTTCCATGTGGCTGGCGGCTAAAGACCATAAATTTTGTTTTGGCTATATTGATGTTTAAGCCCGCTTTAATTCCAATTTGAGAAATTTTATTTAGAAGTAGTTGAAGGTCTTCAATGTTTTCAGACAGGATCACAGTGTCGTCGGCATATTTAATTGTACTAATTGGTACGCCATTTACTTTCACCCCCATATCCAGTTCTTCCAAGGCCTCCTTAAAAATTCTGTCAGCATAGAGATTAAATAAAAGGGGAGAGAGAATGCATCCTTGACGGACTCCTCTCTGGATCTCAATTCCCGGTGTTGTGGATTTTCCTACTCTGATTACGGCATATTGCCTCCAGTACAGATTTTTTATAATCCTGATATCTTTTTCGTCCACTCCAGCATCGCACAGAAGTTCAATCAGTCTAGTGTGTTTTATTCTGTCAAAGGCTTTTTCGTAGTCAACAAAACATGCAAATACATCTTTGTGTTGGTCACGACATTTTTGAAGCAAAACATTGAAGCCAAATAATGCTTCTCTTGTACCGAAGGCGTTTCTGAATCCAAACTGCGAGTCATCTAAGTCTAACTCACATTTTAATCGGATGCGGGCGTGTATTATTCGAAGAAAGGTCTTTAACATGTGGCTCATAAGACTGATGAGGCGATAGTCACTGCAATTCTTAGGGTATTGTTTCTTTGGGATAGTAACAAATGTTGATTTCAGCCATTCCTCTGGAAGCATACCGCAGTTATAGATATTGTTAAATATTTTCAATACCAGGTCTATATTGTCTTCATTGATGAATTTGATTAATTCCATTGGGATTCCATCTGGTCCCGGCGCTTTCTTGTTCTTAGCAATTGAAATAGCGTGAATTAGCTCTGATTTTATTATTTTTGGTCCTTCAGGATCGCAATCATCAATTTCAACTTCCTCTCTGGAATCTTCAAAAAGTTTTGCTGCGTACAATTGCCAGGCTTTCATGAGTTCAGCTTCGTCCGTTACTAGTTTTTTGGCTTCATTTAGTATTGACATTGGTGGTCGACTCCTGAATTGTCCAGTTATTTCCTTTACCTTTACATGTATATTAAACATGTCATGTTTTGAGACTAATTCTTCTATTTCTTCACACCTTTCTGTCATCCAAATTTGTTTTGCTAATTTAATCCCTTTCCTTATTTTGAATTGCATCTTTTTATATTCCACGACGTTATTTTTGAGAAGTCTCCTTTCTTCCATCAAATCCAAAATCTCGTCCGTCATCCACGACCTCCTCTTCATTGTACGTGTTCTCCTCAAGTGAAGCGAACCAGTCTCCACCAAAGCATTTTTCAGCAGTGCCCACTGAGTATTTATATCGTCAAGATCGTCAATAGATATCCTCATTAATTTGCCATTGAGATCATCAATAACAGCATTCCTAACATCCTCAAATTGTAATCTTGATGTATCAATAATATTAACGTTGCAGTTTTTTCTTTTTACAGACTTCAACGCTAGGCCCATGTCCGCAACAAAAGGGTTGTGATCTGAGCCTATGTCTGCACCAGGGTATGTTGTGACTCTTTTAACACAATTTCGGAAACGTCTGTTTATCAGAATGTAATCAATTTGGTTCCTACTTGGTTCTTGGTTGTCAATAGAGTCTCTGGGTGATTTCCATGTGTAAAGACGTCGCTTTGGAAGTTTAAATAGCGTATTAGTTACTACCATCTCTGTAGTTTGGCAGAAATCATAGAGCCGGTCTCCTCTCTCATTACACTCACCTAAGCCGAAATCGCCGACCAAATCCCCCCGTCTACCCTGACCGATTTTAGCATTAAAGTCTCCAAGTATCAAGTTTATGGTATTCTTCTTGAGAGAGTTTAGAGTGTTTTCTAAAGTGTTGTAGAATTTTTCCACTTCCTCATCGTATTTACTATCAGATGTAGGTGCGTAGACTTGTAAGATATTTATGTCAAATGGCTGTCCATGAATCTGTAGCAGCATCACTCTATCCGATATGGGCACAAAGTTCTTAACGTACCTCGTGAACTCCGAGTCAACTAGAATTCCGACACCGTTTCGATGAAACCTATCTCCACTCTCACTTCCTGAGTAATAGAGTGTTCCTCCTTCCTGAGAACAAACACCGACACCAGGCCATCTGAGTTCGCTGATTCCCATGAACTTAACTTTAAGTCTTCTCATTTCTTTGATAGCGTTGTTTAATTTTCCGGCCATGAAGAGACTTCTGACATTCCATGTACACACTCGCAATCTGGTTTTCACTATTCTGAGCCGGGAGATTCTTCGCACCCCTTGCCCATTTAAGGGCTGCCCGGGACTGGGGGCCATTTGTATTTTGTTTCTCGTCATAGTGAATTTCCTGGGGATGGTATACCGAAGTGGTTTCCCGTTGCCTTCTTCGGTTTGATTCTCAGCCGCCCCTAACCTGGAGTACAGACGCTGTTCGTAGCCGCCCCTAACCTGGAGAACAGACGCTACTGGGTTTCGCCATAACTGGCTTAAGAGAAGAGAAGGTAAATAGTAAGAAATGAAAGACCCCTAGCCCTCGGACACCTAATAGCGTCGGGGTCGGAAGAAACAAGAGTTGGCCAAGAGAGGCCAGATAGGAAAGATAAAAGTAAGATATCTAGTACAAGTAAGTGGAAGCAATACTAGATATGGCTTGGGACCTCATGGATGCCAATCCATATGCTCATAAGCTATGAGCCCCTCAAGGGAATATGTAAGATCACCCAGCGCGCATACAAACCGCCCGCCACAAGCCACTGATAGGAAAAAGGAAATTGTTATTTATTTATTTTATAATATTAGTAAATGTTAATCGGGATAAGTTATTAATAGGAATAAATAAATAAAGGATTTAAAACAGGAGTGGTAGAGGGGGGAGAAGGAGTGGAGTACTTGCTTGGTAGAACGTTGAACCCTGAACTGAACTCGGAATTAGATGACAAAAATAAAATTAGAACAATGATCATTATCATTATCACTAATTATACTTATTAATGGGTTCATATACCCATCAGTCTCAGTACCGAGAATTACCAATTAAGGATCCACCGCGCCCACCTTGGTAGCAATTGATCCCAGATGTGCCCCATTGTAAAGAGCACTTCAAGATCAGTAAAATGATGTAAAACTTACCACCAGTTTTAACAAATACCCCAAGGAAAAACGGATGGGAATCAGGAGCGATGCGACACACGTCCGACCAGCGCCGAGTTCACTCACACATTATTTTTAATAATTTCAAATAATTTGATGACATTTTTATTTATATAAAAATTCTTATATTCATTATAAGATATAAATTACGTATCTATATTTAAATTTACAAAAATTGAAAAAAATAAAAATCAAGATGAAATTTGATTAATTAAAAATTATAAAATTAATATTATATAACTATTCACTTATCGACATAATATAAGAAACAATAAAAAGTTTTTAATTATTTATTTTAAATCTCTTTCTCTCTAGTCATGAATAAAATTAAATTCGCACCTTTTAGTCATATTATATCATTATTTACAATTCATAAAATCGATTATTCTATTAGAATGAATTATGATAAAAAACAACTAAATATCTTTTAAAAAAATGAATAATTCAATTATTTTGCCAAGTACATTTCTATATTTTTATTTTAATCTATCAAATAACATATAGAATAATTGTATATATATTTCTTGAATAAATGAAATGAATGAATTTTAATCTCTATCTAATCAAGAAATGATTGATGCAATAGTTTATACACTAAGATTAAGTATAATCTGGTTATCTTAACCATTAAACAAGATACTGGCTTAATGCTAAAAAAAATTACTGTGTTTATTACTATGAAAATTAAATTTTAATTTTGAAGATGTATTCAATTTCAATATTATTCAATATCATTAAAGTAATTATATCGTTTTTGGATAATAAATTGTATATTGACTACTCTAAAACATCTTTTATCATTAAATAATTTTTTCCAGTTTCAAAACATTTTAAAGTTTAGAATTAAATGAAATTTTATTGAAAATTCAATGTGTGAATGAATTAGAGGGTGGAAAGTGTGGCATTTACCATCGGTTGAAGAAACTTAAGCTACGCCACTACTATTCCTTTTATCGTTTCAAAATTTAAAATTTTTGCGGGATCCACCAAATTCAATCTATTCATTTAACAGGGAATTTTTGAACTTTCTATTACTGCTATCTTATGGAATTTATTTGCACTAATAATGTCCCAAGAGTTGTGCTATCTAGCGGAAATAAATAGAGTTGTGTTTATTACAAATTTTAAATTTTATTATTATTAATAATAAATATAATTTTAGTGATAAAAACAATATCCATTTTTAAATCATCAAAAGAAAAGTATTTAATTATTATATTATATTCACGAAGAGATTATGCAGCAATTTGATTTTTAATTTTTAATCATAAATATATATTATTTTTTAATATTTTTTTTATTTCAATCATCTATCTTTTTTTAATATGATATATTAATATATATATGCATTATTTTATATGTATTTATTTTAACTGATAACAATTTAAAGAAAGGACTAAATAATAGTTCTGTAATTCATGTTGTTGTTTGTGTTGAGTGTGTCTTGTTTTTTGTTTAGTTTTTGATTCTATAGTTAAATAAAATAATTATGTGCAAAACAATAAATATTTTTTTAATATTTTAATAAATATTTGAAGTTGTAACAAAAATTATATATATATATAAATATTCAGCAAAAAAATTTACGAAGGAGGAGGGAATTGATAAATTGAATTGGAAAATAAAAAATTATTAAAATATTTTTTTTCATAAAATTAATAAAAAGTAATTTGATGTTATAATTTGTATTTTAATAAAAAGAAGTATTTCTTCCTGGATCAGATCAGATTCCTCTTTGAGTGAGTTTGTGGTAGTATGGTCAGAGAGGGGTCGGTAATGGAGGGGCGGGAGATGTGCTGGCGGTGGCGGAGTGGTGGGAGGGGGTGCATGTGTGAGGGAGCGAGTGAGCGGCGCTCTTCGGGTGGTTGTCTCTTGTCTGCCTGCATTCGTGTTTGGTCCGTCATCCGGTGCATTTGCCTTGCTCTTCTAGGCAGAGTGGCAGAGTGACACTGTCTCTCTTCCCCTCCTCCTCCTTCTCCTCTACTATCCTCTACCATCCTCGTGTTGGTGATCGTGTGCGTGTTTATGTATGTCTGTGTTTAGTGTACCAAGTGTTTTCCATTGATTCCTTCCGATGGCCGCCGAGAGTCTCACTCAACCGCAGAGTCTCGAATATCATTTGGTGACCCTTTTCGAGAAACTCGATGAATTACGACGAGATCAGCTGTCATTGCGACGATCCCCTCGGCCACCCATGCAAACGGAGGTTCGCACACTCGAATTCTGGCGGGCGATCATCAGCGAATGTACCTCCGCCTTTTTTTATGTGTTGCTCGTTTGTGGGGCGGCAAGTGCCGGTGCTGTCCGCGCGACGGGGGTTGGTGTCAGCGGGAATACGGCCCTTGCACCACCCACCGCCACGATTGCAGCCGCACTCGCCTCCGGTTTCGCGATGGCAGCTCTAACTCAATGTTTCGGTAAATGTCTTTCCAAGGATCCACACTCCCACCTCCTCTTTCCCACACTCCCTTTGCTAAAAGGTCTTTGGATCTACACAGCTGGACGCAATAGACCATAAACGAAAGCACAACCCAGAACAATAACAAACCACCTGAACGAAATAACAACAAACGACCTAATATTTATGAATTTTGTATTTTTCCTAACATTTGCATAGTTAACATAGTTAAAGTTAAACATAGATAAAAAACACAATCACCATTTGAATTTTCTTTATTTTATTCATTTTAATATCAAATCGAAATTCAAAATAGAAGAAATTTAACTCACAAATTAAATATAAATTTACAATGAAAGTTTAACAATTATAGGGTTTTAAGTTCTTTATCTATTAAAAAATAGCATGAAAAATGAAATTAAATAATTTTTATAATAAAAAAATGTAATTTTCACTTTTCTTGAATTAAATTTCAACATTTCAATATTAAACTATTTTTATATATAAATAAATTTAATAATGAACACTTTTTTGTTAGTGTCGATCAGAGGTTGACAAACTTTTTTACTCCCCTATATAATTTTTGACATTTCTAATCGATCCCCTTAAAAGTAATTTTCAGTTAATCAAAATTAAAACTATCCGTTTTGTATATTGTACGTATAATAATTGTTATATGAAAAATATATTAATATTGAAAGATAAATATTAAAATAATATATTTATTTATTAATAAGTAACTAATAATACTAAGTAGAATCTAGTACAAATCCTCACACTCCCAATAGTGTCAAATTTCCCCTAAGGGGTCTATATATACTACTTAGCGATTCTTGGAGTACATGAATATTACAATAAAACTTCATGGATATATAGGAAATAAATTAATGAGTGTAGCCCACCCAGGACAGTTGGAAGAATGTGATTACTGCAACTAAGATCTTTTGAGATCAATACCACCACAGAAATATATATTTTTTTTTTTTTTCTTTTTAAGAAAGAAATTATATTTTCTATCTCTCATTTCAAAATGTACATATAATATATACACTAAGATTAAACTTTTTCTAATATTTAATTCAAATATATCTTTTTCTTAAAGCATAAGAATATAAAAAATATTCTTATAAGAAGAATATATAGTATAAAATTTAGAAATGGATAAATATTTAGATATATACTTATAAAATATAATAAAGCATCTTTTGTTAGATAAGAAGTAAGAATTGAAGATAGATAGAAATAGTGTATTTCTTATCAGACTTGAATAAACATTTTTTTATGATTCTAGTATGAAATCGAAATCGAGAAGTGGAGATATAACTATTTATCGCTCTGTAGCATTTAATGAAGAGACTGTTGTCAGATGCTGAATCCATTCATCTCTCTGTCTCTCTCTCTCTCCCTTTCTCTATCTATCCATTAGGGTGCACTTAAAAGACAAGAAGAATTTACAAGGACCTCTTTTGAACGTTAAATGATCCATCAGGTCTTTAAGTGCCAATTTTTTTTCTTTAATAATCACTCTACCTAATAAAAAATGCTGTTTTAATTATTAATTTCTGTTATTGAAAATAGTAAGGGTTGTTTTTGTTTTTAATTAAAAATAACAATAAATAAAATAAATAATTAGCCATAGGATATTTCTCTTTTGTTCAAATTAATTTCAAAATGGTTGGTTCTTTTCACTCTCTTCAAAGAGAGTTGGATATTCTTTTGATATGATGCCCTCACTAATTCAATGGGAATTTTGTATAATCCAAATCACTAAGAAATATTTTATGCATTTTTTTTAAAATTAATTAAATTATTTTATTATGTGCTGATCTAATATAATTTATTTAATTTATTTTTAGATAATATTTTAATAATTGTGAAATGGAAGTAATGGGAAAAAAATTTGGTTTTTGGACGTTTTGTTGCTCAGGATAGGGACACTTGGAGGAATGTGGTTGCTGTGTCCAAGGACTTTCGAGTTCCGAAGAGTCACAGACATAGATAGATAAAATCAGATAGTGTAAAGATTTCATCAAATGGCAATGATTTGAGGGGTCGTGACTTATTTTTTGAAAACATTTTGTTATTTAAAGTACTATAAGTATTGTTTTCTGCACTAAATTAATTAATAATATTAATTATTAATCTAGTGCTTTAAGATTAGACTTAATTCATTATAACAAACAATTCTACTGAATATTTTTAAAAAAATCGATAATCACACTTTCATCCCCCTTAACTCTGTCCCATATAAAAAAGAAAATAATAAATGAAAAATGATAAAAAGAAGTTATAATAAATTATTCGATAAAATTTTCATGTTTCATGGATTCATTGATTCTTGTCGATGTTCTTGATCATTAAACACCTGTTTGCCTCCTCTATCCAAATGTTACCTTTAAATATCCTCCTCCCTTTGGTTCTAACCCCCTTCAGTTTTAAACAGACAGGAAATCGTTATATTCAAAGACTTCCGTCTCAACGAGTTCTTTTTATTTAACGGATTGACTAGAAATTTACTTTATAAATATTTTTAAAAATATATATATTTAAATATATTATAATATGAATCATTTGTTCTTAGGTGCACATGTAAAATCCAGCTTTGAGTATTGCTGCGGCCCTTGCTAGACATATCTCACCCAATGCGTGGTCTAATGTTTGTTATTGCTCAATGTGGAGGTGGAATTGCTGGTGCAGCGCTACTTTTTGGGTGAGCAAAAAAAAAAAGATATTTCTAAAATTTTCATATTTATGCACTAAATCAAAAAAGAATTTATTCTATTTTATTTTTATTTTTTTTTATTTATTTTAAAAATCTAAGAAAATATTAGCTAGTTTACACATAAACGTATAATGACATTAAATATTATTTCTTATCTATTTTTATGAATTTTGACGAGGTTTTAAACCCTTTATCTTAAAATTGAGTAATTCAACATTTTAATATTGTCT
>OY720344.1:37117455-37287610 GCA_963082975.1 Labia minor | reverse complement strand
ATCATGTCTGTCCGTCCGTCCGTCCGTCTGTCCGTCCGTATAGATGTTTACAGCTTGAAGGGCTCAACGGATTTTGATGAAATTTGGTATATTTACTTAATACATCAATTTGATGAATTGATCAACTTTTAGTGCAAATCTGGAAACCGGAAGTGGTAGTAATACCGATCGACGATAGGAAGGGAAGGTTTATTTTCACACCAAATTTCACATGAGGAGATTTTTTTATATATCTCCACAAATCATCCACTTTGTATTGGTTTTATTCACGGGAAAATCATCTTCATGAGTTTTTTCTTAATTTAAAATTATATGACGTCACCCAGCCCTTCATGACGTCACAGCTAGCTCTTATATATTACAAATAAAATAAAATTCAAAATATTTATGTTATTTCCATATCGGTTTTTATTGTATTAATAGATATATTAAAATTATTTGAAATTGTTTCTGTAGCTGGAAATTAATTTACTTCAAACCGTCGGTCGGTTCTGCGCCTAGCCACACAGGTCAACTTTTTTCTCTTTCAAATAAGAAAAACAAACAAAAGAAAATCTTAGAATTTAAGAAAAAATAGAAGAAAATTAACTTGAAAGTTTATTTTTCTAGTCAATTCTTGAAAATGATTCAATTACTCAATAAAAACTTCAAAAGTATCATATATCACTCTTTTTAGCTTTATATCCGCCCTTTATCATCCTTTCAATCACTGTGCTTTGTTCTTTTGGCTTTCATTTCCTTTCTATTGCCTCCAGGTACTTTGCTACCTGTACGATTCGTTCTGTTGTCAAACCTGACAATCATTTTACATTTTTAATGCTTTTAAGTGATGATAAATTGACAGTTAAAATGGCATTAATACAAACCCTCCTTGTTCATTTTTGCCCTTTTTGCCTAGAGAATAAATGTAATTAGTATTGTAAAAAGAAAAAGTTTGTAAATTTAAAATTTGATATTTAATTTTTAAGACTGACTCAACAATGAGTGAGTGAGAGAGAGAATTATTTCTAAATGACTCACCTGTTGTATCATTAGAAATACATCTAAAGGGATGGAATGATTTTCTGATGTTCCACTTTGATTCTATATGAAATGTTGTCGATTTTTTTACCTTCTTCTTGTTCTTTTCTAATTCATTTTTTCATTGGGAGGACAGATGGACAAAGCACGTGTGCCTCCGGAAACAGCAACAGAAGAAGCACGTAAAGAAGGAAATTATGAGAAGGGACGGTAGATGAATGATGGTGTTTTTCAAAATTCCTATTCCCATTCTTAAATGCTCTCACTCCCTCTCTTATACATCTTGCAGATTCTTAATTTTCAAAATCTGAGTTATTTATAATTTACATTTACATAAATAATTATTTAAAGCTTCTAATTAATAATATTACTTATTACTACTGTTATCTAAGTCTGAATTCTATTAGGTCTTGCAATGATAAATATCAACCCAAGATTTGTAAGTAATTTAATATTAAATAATTATTGAAAAAAAATACAATACTTCAAACTCTAGTCTACTCTATTCGAAATCATTTCTATTCAAACCCCATCGTTTGTCACTCGCTTTTGTTAATCTTCATTAATTGATTTCGCATACAAACAAATTCTCTTTTTTGTTGATTTGTTGATCTAGTCTAGTGGATAGTCTACTTGAAAAGCACCTTCAGAAAATTAACTCTATTTAAAATATTTTATAATTATTTCTTTCATTCATATAAGTTAATGTAAATTCAAGGGAATACATATTTTTCGATAAAAATTTATTTATGAATTCCAAATTCTCAAATGGTACATCGAACCCGGTTCGAAGATCGGAATGCGCCTAAAACGCGATCAAAACCGATTAAATCAAGAAACCCAGTTGGTGGTCTTTTTGAATAATATTTCCGATTCGGTAGGTCATTGCTTCATTTAGGAGTAGCACCGGCCCCACCCCCAGCCTCCTTCATCCTCCTACCTCCCCTCAGGTGGCCAGCTGTTGGGGGTGTTGTGCACGTGCTCCGGCTGCTGATCATCTCTTCTTGAGGTGCAAGAGACGCTGCAGCTGCCCGACTGTCTGTCTTTTTTTTTTTCTTTATTTTTTTTTATAAGGAGCGCGTGGCTCCGACAGATGCGGACGCAGCTGCTGGACCCGCGTCCGTCCACCTTCTTCCCCTGGCTTCTTCTTAATCCGCTTTTTCTCTTCCTGATATTTAACATAACGATAATGTAGTTTAATTTATATATATATATATATATTGAAACATATACAAATATAAGTACCTAATTGTTTAAAGATGAAGAATTTTATTTTTTAAAATTTCCAGTTTTTTTAATTTTATTATACATATATTTTATAAGATATTTTTCCTAAAATTATATTTTGCATAAATATATAGGAATATTAATTTAATGTAGAAATTATTTATTTTTTTCCAATGCCCTCATAATTATATTTGACTTAAAGAAACTAATTTTACCAGATATTTTGTGGCCTTTAGTTTTTCCAACGTTTTTCGTGTTGATGTATAGGAAAAAAATATTTATTAAGAAATAAATATAAATATTAAAAATAAATCCAGTTTTACAAATATTAATTTTAAAATTAAATTCAAATAGAATATTTTAGAAATTTTAGAACTATATATATATATATATAATCATGTCAATTATAATCGAATATCAAATACATGTATTACTTTATCAAATCAAATCTCAATTAAATCAATTTGATTGTTAAATAATAATAATAATAATAATAATAATAATAAACGAATTATTTATTTTTATTGTTTTATTTCTATGATTTAGTATATCATATTATAAATTAAGGTCATTACAATAATCACCAAAAATAATATTTCATTTTTTTAATATAATAATATTTTATATAATTTTTACTAATATAATAATGACTCAATTTTATTAATAAAGTATATATATATATTTCTTAGAAAACAATTTTTTGTTGTTCTTTGTGCCAAAGTTATTTATCAATATTCATCTGCCAGGTGATGGATTTCCGAGATGAAAAAGTAAATAAAAAGGAAAATAAGTGGAAGTGATTTTAAGATAGAAGGGATTGGTGTGGGTTGAAAGAAGTAAAATGTGTTCAAATGTGCAACAGTTGTCTATTTGCCTGAGGCCTGTGGGGGGAGGGAGGAGAGGTGAGGAGGCATCTGCTATCAATCTGTCCGACCTTCTCCAATTTAAGTTATGCCGAACATCTTCCTCTTGAGTCCTTATGCCCCTAGACAAGTCCCCTCCATCTCTCCTAACCCCGACCAACAGGCGCACTCCATATTGAAAAGCTGCAGCCGCAAAAAGAAATCCTTACGGGTCAATTTTAAAAAGAAGAAGGGGATCAATTTTAGGGGTGTAAAACAGTCAACGAGAGCTATTGGGTCCCTCTTGGGTACAGTAACGAGGAGAGTATAGAAAGAAAGCAACAGATCCAGATGGTTGTTCTTGCGACAACAGTTGTCAGCTGAAAGGGCACAACCGTTGCAACTAAAACACGCCAACACATAAATTAAAATATAAATCAATAAAAAAGAAAAATTATTTTATCAATTAAAATTAATTTTGAAAATTTATAATTTCGTAAAAGAATTATTCAAGTTGAATCAAAATCAAATAAAAGTACTTTTAATATAAATAAAAATCAAACAAACTAATAGTCAAAAGTATCCGCAACTAAAATATTTGTTTTGTTCATTTCTTCTAAATAATTCTTAGATTTTAATCCTGAATTAAATAATAAACAAATGATCTTTTGGGGATTAAACTTTTCTAACAAAACCGTGATTGAATTATACATATAACAAAGTCTATTGTATCATTATATGATAAATGAATGAATAAATAAATGATTGATGTATAACAAAAGCGGTCTTCTTTTTTTAGATATTAACTCAAGTTAATATTTTTGTGATCCACCTGAGTGCAAAGGATTATCCTTTGGTTGTATCCGTTTTCATCCCTGCCTATGTAACATTTCCGAGTGTCCATGCACATGTTCTCTTCATTTACAATAGCCGGATGTTTCCCTGTCATTTCATTCATCTGACGTCATTCAGTCAGCGACAAGTGGCTGTGTATCTGTATCAATCTCCTCGGTATTCTTTTTTTTATCAACATCATCATGATCCAGTCTTCTACTTTTTTTTATTTTTAAATCAATTAATCTTTTGACCAAAGGGAGAGGGGCGTGGACAATAGGTCATTTTCAAGTGCACCTCTCACCTCCTTTTACCCCTCAACGGGCAAACAATTACAAAGGACAATTTCAAAAGAGAGGGGAGGGAGGTTGGGGGCGTTTGATATGGGAATCGTTCCGTATGCGCGAAAATTTTAAATCCATTTACATCCCTATTATATTACATTTGATCTTTGTAACTGTAAATTTATAGTGAGATAAGCGGAGAATTAAAAGGGGGAGAAAAAAGTGATAGTAGTACAATAAATATATAAACGTATATAGATGAGGGTCAATGGTTAATAATTTTTGAAAAGTTGAAGTTAATAACTGAAAAAAAAATATTTTCATATATTTCAATACCATATTGTATGTATTTTGGGTGGTGTGAGGGGTTCATAAAATATATGTATTTCAGAAAAAAAATGCTTCTTTTTTTCCAAAATTATATTATGTATTGGAATTACTATTATAATTTTTTAAAATTAATTAAAATTAACTATGCCATTGTTTTATAATTTATTTATAAAATAGATGAATTAAAAAATTCCAAATATAAGTTGCCATAGTGTCTAAAACCGTCATAAAATTTCTAAAATCAGGGTTGTACTCAAAGACTAACACATATTCCAAAGACATTTTCAAAACATTTGAACCATGATTATAATAATGAAGTCTAAATCCGAGAAGGGTAAGACGGAATTTGAAATAAAATAAAAAAATATATGTATCTTGTCATTGAATAAAACAAAAAAAAAATGATTAATTTAGGAATTTTTTTTTAATTTTATATATATATATAGTTGGTTGATAATTTATTATATTATGAAAACATTAAATTGACATTAATAAAAGATTATACTAACTAATAAACATTAAAGACAAAATAAGACAAATATTGCTTCTTGTATTATATAGGTATTACAGATTTAAAATTTTAAAAAATAATTTCTATTTTATATAATTATTTATGATAAATGTAAATATTTATCGGTATAATAAAAAATTTAAATTTAAATAAAGAACAACCATTTATTTATTTATTATATGTATATGTTGTTGTTTTTCATATGCGTGCCAGATGATGATATTTCTAGTTTATCAAATGAGTCTCTCACGAAAGGAATAATTTTTTGTTTAAATAAATGTTTAAATAATATGTATTGTAGCTATTATATTATAATTATTTAAATAGAATACACAATTTTATTTTATTAATTTAATTTTAATTACATAATATTTAACAACAATCACAATATTAATCAAAAAGATAAATAATGATTATTATTATATATAGTATGCAAATTAAAACAAAGAATATACATTCTTTATTATATATATTTATTGTCTATTTCTAATGGGAGATAAAAGACTTTTTGTTCTTAAAATATTATATTACCATAAGATTATATTAAATGATTATTCATTTATATTTAACGTTAGTTAGGAATATCAGTACTGGATTTGATTTTTTTTATTAATATTGTAATTTTAATGATTTTTTATTCCTTATTTCAATATTCTTTTTTACGGAAATAGTTTAATTGAATATTATAATTATTACAAATTATTCTTTGTATTTGGAAAACAAAAAAATATCTTTTGTGAATTATCTTTTTTTTAATTAGATAAATAAAAACTAAATTATTACAATTATCCTATGCTCTGATGTGAGCTTATTGTTTCTTTCTTCTTGCTCTTGAGTGAACAAAGCATGATTCTATCCTTATTTATGTAATATTAGAGAAATAGTTAAATAAATTGTAGTGTGGATCACGACAATTTAAACTAATAAAAGAGAGGAACAAATATTGTGTATTAAATTGTTTAAATACTCTTAATCGAAATATATTAATAAAGAGAATAATCCAAATTATTTAAATAATTATGTAATTAATTCTAATTTTAAAATCAAAATAATATTTATTTAAAAATTTGAATAAATTATAGACATTTATAGTATATCTATTTTGATTTAAAAATTTATTTTTTTTAGAAAATATTACATTATTATAAACAAGTTCATTAAATATTAAGATATTACTGTTTTTTTTTTGAATACATATAAAATATAAATATATTATTATATATTAGTTAGAGAGCCAATTGGATAGAAGAAATTGGCCAAATCATAACAGACGGTTACAATTCGTTTCTTTTGGCTATCCAACCCACCCCACCTTCCCTTCCCACTTTTCTCATATCTTTTCCTTTTATTCCGAGTGAATGAAGTTAATCTCGTATATTGACACGTCAAGTGGCTAACCACAAAATTCAACTCCATCATCGAGACATCTGTGGCCACAATAAAACACATATTATCTACTAGGGTGGTATTTTTTAATACGATATTGTAACTGAGGAGAGGGTGGAGGGGGTGAGACTGATTCGCTCACTTGTTCTCTTGGGGGCGTTTTTTATTGTCAAAACAATACGAACACCAACTCCCCTTGAATTTGGCATTGGGATAGAGAGAGAGAGGTGGGGGGAGGGTTCAATGGGGTGCAAACGTGCAAGCCATAAGGATCACAGATGGCAAGTGCACCGCCACTAACAAACAAGTGCCTTGCTTGTCTGCATAGTTTTTTATCTATTCATTTTTTAATATGTGAATGATGAATTTCTGAGAAGAAATGAATTGAAAGCGGAGGGGTGGGGAAATGATAGGATGATAGGGAGTGGACTCTTCTCTAACGAGATGAATTGTTTCATACGGGCGAATAAATATTCAAACACGAAGGAGAAGGCGATCTCGTGACTTCGTCTGCCTGAAACCAAATAAGGATACAATAAATGCTAACTAATCTTATTCAAACAAAACAAAAATAAAAAAAAGAATCGGATTAGATTTTCTTTTATAGGAGTATAGTTTGCAAAATAAAATAAATATATATTATTTAGAAATTTAAAAAAAAAATTAGTAGATGTAATATCTACGAGGGTTATTCAATAAGCAAAGATTCAAATGGTTATAGCTTATAGCTAAAAAACGGTTTATTTTCTTACAAAATTCAGGCTATTTTTCATCATAATCACCCCCACAGTTATGCACTTGTCCCAACTTTCTTGCAGCTTCCTAATTCTCTTGGCGAAGAATTCTTTCGATTTACCCCGAAGCCACTTTTGCATTGTTTCGGAGTTAGCCTTTCCTAGTGAGTTGACAGACACAACCCCTGATTATATGTACGAGGGTGGGATGAAAAGTTTTCGACCTGACCAAGAAAATCGATGTTTTTAAAAAATTTTTTTGCTATATTTTTCAACATAATCTCCATCAACACTGATAGATTTATCATAACGGTGTTCTAATTAATTTAATTAATTAATAAATTATTTAATTAATTAATTAAATTTGATTTAATTTAATTTAAGTCTCATCAACAGTTAAGAATCGATGCAAAAATTCGTTTGGATTACGCCTACATCGCCAAATTGTCGTTAGAAATGTTTTTTCGAAGCAATTTTTGGTCTAACGTTAGGAAATGCGGCACCCACGTTGCACACTGCTTTCCATATTCATATGGTTTTGCAAAATATTTCGCACACGTTTAAGTAAAAAATAGAAAAAAAAATGTAAATAACATTAAATATAATTAAGTAAAATTTTAATAGCTTATCAATAAATGATTGGAAAAAGAAACAATTTAATTTTGTAAATATTGTATTCTTTTGTATGTTCTGATAAATCAACTATTGTAAATTTTGGCTAATAAACATACTTTTTAAATTGAATTGGGGTTGATCACCTACACTTTTAATTGTAAATGATTCGCACGGTGCATACAACTTTTACTGTACTGTATTAACATTCTAAAAAAAATTTCACTTGCTTTTACACCTTCTGCGACTAAAAATCTAATGACAGCCCTGCTCTTCTAGTACAGAGCAACATCCTAAAGTTGCCAACTAACACCCCTAAAAATATTGTACTCATTCATTATATAGTTTTAAAATTGTAGAATTTGACTCTTTGGTTATTGAATGACCCTCGTAATATTGGTTCATTTATTATAATAATTCAAATTTTAATCATTTATATTATTTATTTACTACATTCCAATTCACTCTCCCAAATTAAAAGAAATTTAGATTAACTTATTTTTCTTAAATTAATATCCTATATTTAAAATATGTATAATGGATATTTCTATTTGTTCTATTCTTTTTAAACACTGTAACATGAAAATAACTAATTGTTTAGACTTAAATTATACTTATTAGTATATAGTTAAATTATTAGAATCGTTTATAGATCATTCTATGGTTAAGATTTAAAAAATATATATATATTTATATTTAATTGGACATAAATGTAAATAAACTGTATGGAGTAATTTTTGTGTAATACATTTGTATAATAATTTGGCTTGGCTAAATGGTTTTATACCTAAGCCAAAAAATAAATTAAAAAAAAAAAAAAAAAAAAAAAATTATACTTATTAGTTTAAAAATGTTACAGTATGTTATAGTAAAAAGTATACAGTGAAACTTTCATATGAATGGTGAATAAATTTGCTGATAATTGGGAAAAGTGTTCTTTGTTAAGTAAAGACAAGAATCCATTAGGAAAGAAAAATAGTTACTATTTTTAATATAGTTAAATTTTATACTTTTCGAAAATTAATTAATTAATGGGTCATTTTACTTTTTATAATAAATCTTGAATTTTATCAGATTTTTGTGATTTTTTCTTCTCTTTACTTGTTCAATGATATCGTATAAACGGATGCAAATGTCAGTGGCTACCTGTTTACATGGCCCTTCTCATCTTTGCATGGATACGATTTCTATTATTTTCCACCTCCCTCAGCGTACCTGAACGTTTGTCCTCCATTCATGTCGAGAGTCCTTTTGTGGGTCATGTATTTTTCGGTTTTGTATTTCTCAACAGACATTAAAAAGCCCCTTTTTCATTCATTACAAACGCACAGGATGCCAGTGCTAGCGGCATAACCAGGATGGATTCCCCCCTATTAGATTTGCTGCTCAGCCATCTTCTCCCTCTCTCTCCATCCCACCTTCTTCAGCATCCATTCTCTTTCTTATCAAATACAAATAACAAAAGAAATTCGTGACCGACAAGCAGACAAGAGAATTGGACAAAATAGAATTGGGAGATTTTTCACGTTTACTTTTTTCTCATTTTCTCTAGAAAAATGTTTTTTTTTAGTGCCTACACATTTCATTCTAACATTTCTAAAGATTAACAATTTTTCATATAACTAGTTCATTAAAATTAAGATAAGAAAATAGTATACTATTTTCATTTTAAAATACATATATATATACCAATGTCATGAATATAAATTTGCCTCCTACATCGAATAAATAATTTTAAAAATATTTAAATTTTAGAATTTATTTTTGTATTGTATTAAAGAGTAAATAAATTATATTTGAGATATTTTATTTCAATTATGAACAATAATATATTACATATTAATTGAATGTAATGCATGGAATGTCAATTGAATAAAATTGAATTTAATTGAATGAAAGATGATTTGAAATTCAATTGGTAAATTTTTTTTAATTTTATAAAAGAAAAAAATATTCTAATAATATATATACATGTATTTTATGATAAATTTATAATTTTTATACTTTTCTAAATAATATACTAAATTAAAATAACAAAAGCTAAAAAAAATTTTATTTAAACAAATTAGAAGTGCATTAAAAAATAAAAAATCATTTTTATTAATAAATTTGTGTAAGTCTTCATTAATAGTTAGTGAGCTAAATATAAGTTCTTAAAAATAATCACTAACTAACTATTTGATAAAATAAATTATAAAGCTAAAATAATGAAATAAATTCGGGTGCATTACTATTCGGGAATAAAAGACTTTACTCCTGCTCAGTTAGATTGTAATTCTACCAGATATAAAAATAAAAAATTTACATTTTACATTTATTTTGATAATTTAAAAATATACGATATAAGTATAATAACTAAATTGCTAAAGCAAAATCCCAAAACAAATTAAAATAAATATAATTACATTCAATAACTAAATCTAAATTTTAATTATTTGTTTTAATATGGATTTAGAATTATTTTTTAAATTACAATAAATAGAAGAAATTCTTTCATTTTTATGTCATGGGAATTGTTCCTAAGGGTAGTTTCCCATTGAATTATCCTTTATTTAAGAAACCGCCTCATCTGGAATGTCACTACTATTCGGTATTTTTATCTTTAACTTGAAAATTCCTCGTCTCGCTTTTCATCTCAATCGGGACAATTTTTTATTTCTAAAGAAACAAATTCTAAATTCCAATTATTCACTCTGTATTTTATTAGAAAATATTATCTTCTTCTATATATAGATAAATTCTTAAAGATAGTTCTGGGGGAGGATTTGAATGCATTTACCCTACAACATGCCATCTCCTTGGTTTCCATGAAGAAATTCCCTCCTATTTAATAAATGATTAGATTTAGATTTTTTCGTCTTTCTCTCAATAAACAAAAAATAGATTGGGGTGATTAGTACTATTCTTCTATATTCTTGTTTGGTTATAAGCTATAATTTGTATCAATATCAAAAAACTTAGAAATTAACTTTTGGTATAAAACGCACAAGGATTCATGTCAAATGAATAAATACAAAATTCTAGAATTCCCATTAATTATTATTAAAATAAAAATAAATTAAAATTTTTTTTATTTCTAAATTATGAACTATTTTGTATAAAATTAAATTCAAAAAGTTATAATTTTTATAAATTTGAGAAAATGATTAAGTTATATATAATCTCAAAATAGAAATATAGGATATTATTTAATTAATTAATAAGTTAATGAAATGATTTGGGGAAAGTATTTTTAAAGGATCATATATATATATATATATATATATATATACAGTGGCGTCGGGCCGAAGCTGCACATGCCCCCACCGCCAAACATTGTGCAAAAAATAAATTTAAAAGTGATTAGTTTTGTATGTATATATATATATATATATATATAACTGAGAACCCAAAAGTAATAATACATCTTTAACTTACGCATAAGTATAGTCTAAACCTAAACGTTATGAATAAATAAATAATTTATTTTGTCAACATTTTTTCCGGGGGAGCCCCCTGGACCCCCTGCCCCCCCCCAACATAATAGATCAAGCTACACCTCTGTATATACTTTCCTAATGTATTTATATTAAGAAAAATAAAATTTAAGATTCATTTAAAAAAAAAGATTAATTACATGGCATTTAGGGGGGCTTAAGTAACAATACATAATATATAACAAACATTATAGCGTACAATAATATAACAAAAATATATGTGTATAGAATATTATATATATGTATAATTTTAATTTGATTTTAAAAATATTAACATGTGCATTAGTCACAATTTTACAAAAATATACATTTTTCTTTATGGGACAGAATTAAATCCTTAAGCTTATTCTAGTTTATTATTATTATTTTGTTTTATATATAGTATGTATTTATCTCTCTATTATTTCTTTTGTGGTTGTCTGTGTTCATGATCCTTAGATAGATAGATTGTTCTGTCGCGGTCCATAAGAGAAAGACAATTGGCATGCGGCACGAACAGTCATACAGAATCATTTTAGGGGCGGGGAGGTGTCAAGGGGATTCAATTAATTGGGCCCATTTATTAAACCCTTCTTCATAGAAGAGGGGTCCTCGGTCGAGAGCACATCATACAATGTGTCATATCCACGGGATCTCTCTCGCTCTCTTTCTCTAACGCCCGTGCCATTGACACGAGTGCCAAGTGGACCACTCGCTCACTCATCTCCCTCATACCATCTTTCATAACACCCTTCACACTTCATTTCTCTCTCCCTCCATTATAATATATAATCACTAAGAGACTTTTTAAAAAAATATCATTGATCTTTAAAACATGACTATTTAATGATAATTTATTTTTAATTTCACCTAATCTTCATATTTACTATTTATAATATATCATTGAATAAATGTCTATTATTAGTAATATAAAGAATTACAGTCATTGATAAAATATGAACATTCTATTTCATATAGTTTCAGTTGAAGTTAAAGATATTATATTCATTAAATATATATATTTTGTTCTTATACTCTTCCAATATTCTGATTTTCCCAAAGTTAGAATTTGCCTTGGGTTTATGCAACCCAAATATTAATGTTTTTTTTTTTTGTCTAATCAACTGTAAACTTGATTGATTATTCTCTTCTCAATATATATATATTGTAAAATTTTATTTTTAATATATATTTGAAACTAACATTTAGAAAATTACAACAAGTCATCAAGATGAACACATTAATAAACGTTGTAACCACAATACACCTTTTCTTTAAGAAATTGTTAAAATAATATTACTATAATTTACAAATTTTAGAAATTTAGAAGTATAATCTCATCCATTAGAATAATAATTCTATTGAAAAATACATATAATACATTTAATTAGTATATTATATTTTTTAATTTAACATTTAATAACTTTATTTAAATAAAAAAACAAAAATTCTAATCTACTAAATTTTTTTTTAATTTTATTAAATTTAATTTGGTAAGAAAAGTTCAATTTTTTAAATTTCATTGCTATCCCTTTTAATTTTATTTGAAAAAAAATTTGTTAAGTTAATCAAAGATTTATATTTTTTAAAGTAGATTTATTCTGTATAACTTTTAAATTGAAATCTTAATGGGCGTTTGAGAAATAGAGGGGGGCGTTAAGAGTCCAGAAAAAAAGGGGGGCGTTGACGTGGGTTACAATTTTTTTATTTTTTTTTATTTTTCCCTTCGTTTTTTATTAAAATAAAAAGAAAACAACCTTGACTTGTTACTGGACGCTCGAACAGTGCAGTCGCTTGATAACGATTGCAGAAGTAGCAATCGAAACGTTGTGTATATGTTTGTATTTTTTGAATAAATTTACAATAACAAATATCAATATGTGGTTTAATTTACAAAATTCCGTTATAGAAAACAACCTTTTTAATGAAAAAATGGCTACCAACAATTTTGACTACAAAAGTCAATTCCGCAGTTGTACTCTCGATTATGGTCGATCGTTCAACATTTTTGATAACATTTCCATCGTCATATTTGTGTGAACGTGGTTTTAGCGCTGTGACAACGCTACTTACTAAAAAGAGAAATCATTTGCAAGTTACTAAACGAAACGACTTACGAATTTTTTTGAGTAAAATCGAACCTAATATCAACAAACTTGTTAAAAATCATCAAATTCATCCCATCCCATTAGATTAGTTTAAAAACTAAAATTGATTACCAATTTATATTGTTTCTTTTAATTTGATTAATATATATTATTAATATTATAAAGTTGCGTTTTAATTGCTCTTACTGGTAAAAATTTCTAGATTAGAATGTAAGTTTAAACACCAGAACCGACTAATATAGCACACTAACTAAATTCATTAAAGTAATGAAATTGTACTTTTTAAGTTTTAGGAATGTATAAAAAATGGGGGGGGGGCGCTTAAAAATAATTGATTATCAAAGGGGGCGGTAAAAGAAATAAGTTTGTGAAACACTGATATTGAGGGAGATAGAAACCAAAATATACATACATTATATTTAATATTCTAAAATTACATAATATAGGGGGGTATATTCTCTTTTATACTAATATTTGTTTTTCTAAATTATATTCTAATCACAAATCTTGAAGGCGCGTGCCATTCGTTTTTTTATCATTATAATTTAATCGGCTTTTCTTTATTAATATTAATTTATTTAATTATTCAAAAAAGAAATCATTGAATAAAGAAATGAATAATGAATTTTTTATGATGCGATAAGACTTTTAAATTTGTTATATTCTTTGAGAATATTTTATTGAATATTAAATCAGCAACAATTTTTTTATTAAATTTCTGATTTCAATGTTAATATAAATTTTTAATACCAACAAAAAGTATAAATGTACTGTGGTTGGATTATATTTATAATAATAAAATATTTTAATAAAAATGATTGATGATTTGTAATCTCTCTGACCTGATATCGTATAGTTAGAAAAACTCATATCAATGTGACAGAGTTAATCTTTGCAGAGAATGTATTACGATTCAATATGAAAAATTTATCCTTCTGAAGCGAACGTTTTTTTTAGAATCCATCACCCTGGATTAATATTTCTCCATATCGATGCTATTTTATAGACTAGTTCATTTTTTTTATTTTTTTTCTCTCTCACTCTTTTGAATATAGAAATGAAAAATTCCCTATCGTTTTTTTATCCCTTTTCTCCCATGGGATTTTTTCTCATTCTAAAAAATTGTAATTAGTTGTTATCAGAGAGCATTTCCTGTATTGAGATAAAATTCAATTGACTTTCTCCTTCTAAAAAAAATATTCTGAGAAATAATGTTTACTTGATTCGTTTCTTGATTTGTTAGCTTCTATTTTATTAATTGTTTTTTTTTTTTGTTCTAGTGTTGCTGTACCGGGATTTCAGGGTAACGCAACATCGGCAACAGCACTGCCAGCCCGATTCCTTGCGCCTTGGGAACGTTTCGGTCTCGAAATGGTACTTTCGATAGTGGTTATTCTGAGCTACCTCATTAATATGGACACCTATAGGAAATACTTAGGAAGTGCAGCACTTAATATTGGAGCCGCATATTGTGCATGCTCACTTGTTATGGTAAGTCTTAAAAATAAACAAAAATATTTATAAAATCTGTCTATTGAAAATTTACAGAACCCAAGTATTTAAATTTCTCTACATTTTCCAAAATTTTTAAATATCCTGTTAAATTACCGAAAAATCAAAAATAAACTTGTGTTATTTAATTATTATGGAAATTTTAATAAAAGTTACATTTATTAATTAATGTGTAAATTCGAAATAGTAAATAATGTACTTTATTAATTAACTCCGTCGTCACTTTTGTCATAAGTTAAAAAAAAACAATTAAATCTTTACTATAAGAATATCTTTTCTATATAATATAAATGAATAAACAACTTAAAATTTTAATTTTTAATTTTGATTTCGATATGATGTCTTGATAAATACATTTTGAATTCAGCTTAAAAAATTGAATATAACTATTATTAACATTCATTAAAAATATTTAAGTATAATAATAATTAACTAAAATTTTTAAGTATTTCACATATATAATTATTATACATTTATTCTTCATTAACTTTATTATAATTTTAATGTTTTTATGTTTCTTTTCTAACATATGTCGAACACGGTTATTGTTACCACTGTTATATATTTCAAATTTACATGCCTTTATGAAATTTTTCAAATTTTTATTTTAAATAAAAAAAAATTCTTCTTTATGGAAATATTCTTAATTATTCCTATCTTTATGTCTTAAATTCTCATCCTCTCTTCTGTAAAACATCTCATCTTATCGCATTAATCTCAATTATAAACTTCCAAAATATTCTCCCACATTACTATAAAAACAAAAAATAAATAAATAAAACGAGCAATCAAAAGAGGAAGGAAGATAATAATTACTTGATTAAAAGATGAACTAGCTGAGAAAAACAAAAAGTAAATGGCTAGAAAATAATATCACATAAAAATTTGTAGAAACTTTATATAATGTTAATACAATAATTAATATGAAAAAATCAGAAATTGTAAAAATTTTGCAAATACTAAAAATCTAATAAAACCTTTTATAAAAAGAATTTTACTTTCTTTTAAGTATATTTTCTCATGCATAAAAGATTAAATAAATAAGTAGCATATTTCTAATATAATTCTATATTAATTATGTTTAATTTATTTTAAATGACGATGAACAATATGATTATTATTTTTGTTTTGTTAAATGATTAAAATGTACTATCAAGGGCGAATCTATTGAATAGAACAACAACTTTTTTCCCCTTTTTATCATTCATTTGAAATTGATACTCTTCTTACATATATAGTCTATAATATAATATAAATCTCATTTGTTTTAATTACCTATAACATTACTGATATTCATGTCAATCTCATTTTTTTACTTCTATATTGATTTAACGATAAATTATAAATAATTAATCTTAGAGAAAAAAAAAATTGAATAAAAAAACCATGAATGTTGTCGGGGGACACTTGTTGATCTCAATTGATTACTCAGAATCAAATAAGTGTATTTGTGTGCGCGTGTGTGTATAAATGTTTGAGGTCATTAAGAGAAGAAAGTTTAATTCAATGTCCTTCCCGTCATAGGCTTAATAGGAATTAACCATTAAAGTATTATTTCTATTTATTATCCATCTGTGCGGTTCTAGTGAATTTTTAAGTATTTTTTGACAGCATCCAGATCCCTCCAACCATCTCTATCCTTCACTTTCTCTATTCATTTAGTATTGACCTTACTTGAATCAGTGAAACCACCACGATTCATTCTTATCAAATTCAATATCTAAGATGTCAACTATTTAACTGCTCAAATGTTGATCTCTCAGATACAAAATTTTATATAACCCACTAATGACAAGTGAAAATTCAGATTGTTTTTTTGCTAAATTATAATTTTTTTTTTAAATGATCTAATTATATAAAGATGGTCTCTATATTTATAAAATCATTAGAAAGAGAATGAAAGAGTGGAATATTTTAAATAAAATATTTGTAATAAATATATTTGTTATGGACCGGTGTGTTGAGTTTTGAATGGTGGTTCGATAAGCGGTGACGGGGCTGAGTGGAGGATGGAATCCGGAGGCAGGTGCAGGTGGAACAGCAACCTTATCCCCCCGCCCCTCTTGCCCCACAAACAACTCTTTTAGCCTATCCTTGTTCATTCACTATTTAACATGATTTTGTTTTTTTATGTTAATTGACTTTGAAACGTTTACCAATGATTATACCTATATATAAACGTTATACTTAGATTGATAGACAATTATTTCAAATGGTTCATTCAAATGTCAAGACTAGCCATATTGCATTTTAAATAAAAAAAAAATTAATATAAAAAAATTTAAGTAAAAAGAAATCTTTTTAAAAACACACTTTACTTAAAATTGCACTAAAAAGTAAAAAATAAAATCACTGTAAAGTGTGTGCGCCCAATAGTGGAAGCAAATGTTTTACGGTGTTATTATAATTTGAGCGCACACACTTTACAGTGATTTTATTTTTTACTTTTTAGTGCATATTTTAAGTAAAGTGTGTTTTTTAAAAAGATTTATTTTTAGTTAAATTTATTTTATAATTTTAGTAGAACTGCTATCGCCATCTATGATTGAAATAGTGAACTATTCCATATTCCGCATATGAAAGTTTAGTTAATTAACTACCACTAATAGATAAATAATTCAGTGGATTTTTCAATTGATTCGTGATTAGCAGGAGCAAGCGCGTATGCAAAATTTCAAGTTGATTGAATGACGGGAAGTTGTTGAAATATCGATTATAAAATTCCGCGGACAAACAAACGGACAACCGGACAGTGTGAGTTAAGTAAAGTATTAATAATATGTAACTAGCTGGCTAATGCGAAGATTTCGCACAGATATAGTAATGAATAAACGAGTATTAAAACAGTCAAATTATTTCAAATCCTTTCTAATAAAAAATATCAAGCAAAGATACAAAGAAAAGATAAGTGAAGCAAGTTTTAATTCATTTTAATTCAATCAGTATATTAAAATATTCTATCCTCGACGGGGTTCAGTGAATATAACTCCTTTGTTAATTACACTTTTGAGTAGCATATCTTCTTTTTTCGACTTTTAAATTGTTTATATATCATATTAATAATGACAAGCTTTCTTTTATTTTATGAAAATTTCTGTAAAAATGTTCTCAGAAAAATGAACATGGTTTAATAAACTAATGTTTAATTGATATCATCATAGGACATCTTAGATAAAAAAAAATATTTAATGATATTAAATAAAATGAACTACCCTTAGTGATATTTACAACGAATACAAAGTAACAAAATATGTCAAGAAATAAATAATTCTATAAAATATGTGTATAAAGAAAATAACAATTCAATATCATCAACAAAAATATAGACTTATTTTACTTTTTTCCGAGATAATGATCGTCTCCTTCTTTATTTAGCCAATCGACGTTTACTCTCATTTCGATCTTCGTTTTCACTCAAATTTGCAAATTGCACAATTTTTCAAAATATAGGTTGGACCAAAAGTCCGGTAACATTTGAATCGAGCACTGCTTTGAATTACAGGGGATAGGGGTGAGCTGGGCGTTACATGTTTTTTTAATGGACTAAAATAATAAAATAATTTTTTTATAAACGTTTTTAGTTGAATATGAAGTAATTCATCCATAAACATTGTCAGGCTTATAGAAAAATTATTTTATTCTTTTTAGTCCATTGCCTCTGGTTTCTAAAATGTTATTTTCTAAACAAGTAATAGCAAATCATTATGTTTATGTTATATTTTGATGATTATATATTAGGTCTTAATGTATTTTTTTATTTTTGAGTTAAATTTATTTTATATTTTTGCAAAAACAACATTTATTTAACTTTTTCGTAAAACTTTTACAATTTCCACCTCAAATCCCGGGAAATGCATTTTTAAATTTCCCGATTCCCGGGAACGAAAATAATCCAGGAAAAATTACCCTTTAACTCTTCTAATGATACCCGAACCATTAACATCCATGATGTTTAGAAAGAGTTTAGGATTGCGTAGTCGTTTAATTATATAGATATCAATAAAAATTATTAATTATATAAAATTATTAGAAAATAGCAAAGTCTTGATTAATTCAATAATTAAAAAAAAAATAGTAAAAATCTTTTTTAACCATATAGGTATTTTTAATTTTTTTTTTCAAATGTTTAATCTAACTTAAAACAGGTGGTTAATATTACAATATGAAAAAAAAGAAAGAATCCGTCTGTTGGTTGCATCTGTTAAGGTTAAAGTTAAATTGATGGGGTTATAGAATAGGAGAGGAGGATGAATTGAGAGAACATAAGATAGGAAATAGGATTTATTTAGGTACCAAATGAACCGACCGGAAGTGGAATGCCTAATCAATGCATTCAGTCTTTTTAAATTAACCACCACCTTGCTATCACTTTCTTTTTCCCACTTTTAAAACTGAAAAAAATATATTGGAATACCAAGAATATAAATCACTTTAAATTTGAAATTTGAAATGATTTCTTAATAAAAAAGAAATTATTTTAAATCTATCCAAATTACAATTTTTCAATCAAAATTCATCAATATTCATTTTTTTAAAGGTTAATTTAAATAAATATTTTTTTCTCATAAATAATATATTTTGTTAAACAAAATTTTTTCACGATATTTAAGAATTTATAATTATTTCATTAATAAGGAGTCATTGATATTCGTGATATTCCTTGGATATATTGTAAATATACTTAACCCTTTATATATACGATTTTATTTAAAAATATGAATTAAATTAATATTACTGAAATAAATATAATTATGTTAATGTTTAACGAAAGGTTTTCTGATCTCCATTTTAAACATTAAAATAATTGTTGGATTTTTTTGCTGTTACAGATGCCATGTTTGAACCCAGCCAGAGCTCTTGGTCCAGCGTTTGTTCTTAACATGTGGGAGAATCATTGGGTGTATTGGGTGGGTCCAATGCTCGGTGGAGGTGTTGCAGCCCTTATTTATGAATTTCTTTACAATCCTAGACGACATAATCGACTCTCAACCGAATCCATTGACGGCGGTTAGTAATTATTCTATTTCAATTTTAATTAAATATTACAAATATATACATATATATATATATAATAAAAAAGAAAAAAAATCTTATTTTCTTATAATGAAATACTTCATTGAAAGTAAAATATTAATTTAATTAATTAATTAATTAAATTAAGTAATTTTAAAATTATGGTTATGAATCACATACATAAATATAATAATTATAGAAAAATAATTTTACAATAATCTTAACATATTTATTTTTAATTCCATGTATGGTATCATACATTAATAAATAAATAACTGATTTTTAACTATATTAAATTTTAAAATATATATTTGTAAAATCTCTGAAATAAAAACAATCTGTGATTGTGATTATTAAAGTTCTTCAAGGACAAGGACAACTAGAATCCAAGAATCAAATTAGTCCAAAAAAAATGAGACACCTATTATCCAATCCACTAATTTAACATTTAAATAGGAAAGGGTGGGACAGAGAGAAAGAAGCATGCCTAAATTAACTGTATAATTTGAATTAATATTCTTTATATATATATATATATATAATAACTTAAGTAAGTATATTTATATAATTATGGTATAATAAAGAACTTTAAATAATAAAATGACATTAATTTAGAAAAACGTATAAGAAAATGATATAATATAATAGATATAATATTAATAATACAATTATTATTTATTAATTGAGTTAATTATCAACTTCTCAAAAAAATAGAATAACGAAACTGATTGCATAATTCATTGATTTTTTTTACATTTTTCAACTCAAAAATAGATTGAATAGAATGAAAAAAATGAATTTAAATTATATAAATCTATCTCTCTCTCTTTCTCTTACTATTATTTAAGTAATATTTTTTGTATTAATCAAAACGAATATTATATTTGCTCTTTCACTATAGCAAATCAACATTAACTTAAAAACATTAACATCATGCTACATTATACGTAAAAAGTGATTTTTTACATATTGTATTTATTTTTAGAATATACACAAAAAAACATAATCCCATTTAGTAAAATAATTAATAAGCGGTAGGCAACCAGAATTGGCATTAGAATAACAAAACTATAATATTTAATTTAAATTTGATTACAACTATATTAATTAATAATATTTAATAAATCATTAATGTTTTTATTATTTTAAATTATTTCATTATAAATTAAGTAATAATTTAAATTAATTATTAAATTATAAATTATAATACTCATTCGATAAATTCATATATTAAATATAAAAATCCAAAAATATTTGAAGTACAACTTAAATAATTTTTGGAATTTTGGATAAAATTTAATATACTGGAGAATAAAAAAAAATAATCCAACCATCATTGTTAATTAAAGAAGAGACATTTGAAGATATGTTCATATATACAATGATACAATAGTTAACAATTATCTTTTTTACAAATTTCGAAATTTAAATTTTAAATTGATCTGCCAAATGTTGTGAGTTTGTTGCCCCTTTGAGTAAAACTCGTTTTTTGACTTTGGAAAACATAAGGAAATATAAAATTTAAAAAAAAAGTTCAATGAAATGGTCTGTTTTATATATCTTTGATGAAAAAGCATATTAAATATCCAAACAGTGAAATTAGGGATTAAAAAGCTTGCGGCAAAGCGGATGCCAAACATTTTGATACCTTCAGAGAATAAAAATTTGCTTAGAGAATATAGAAAGCATTAATACATTTATTATTTAATTAATTTCTATATTTAATCTTAATATGATAAATTAATTTTTGGTTATAAATTTAATAATAAAAAAAATTTATAATTATGAGTATTTAAACTCTATCATAATAAATTAAAATAATCTGTTATAATTATGTGTAGTATCTATGATATACGATTTCAAATATAGAAAAAAACGAATTTCCAATGTCATTTGGGTTTAATACGGGCTTAAAAAAAGTATTAAGCATTCCATTAAGAATGAATCAAGTAGAAAGAGAGACAGATGAAGAGATGTGGGAAACCTTGAATGTATTTATTTATTTTATTTTTTGTTTTGTCGCCTCTCTCTTATATATATGTATTTATAAACATATATAAAAACAAATTTCCCTTCTCTTTCTCTCTCTTTTTCTGTTGACTTTAATTTTTCTTGAATTTTGTCTGTTTGGCTCTCAAGTGTCAACCACTGACTCTGCCACATATGTTTACTTCTTCAACATGTTCCTCCATCCTTCCCTCTTTTTTCATTCGTCTCTCCCTCTCTCTTTATCTCTCGTCTCATTTTCATATAAGAGGCTAATTTACTACAAAAAAAAAACTGTCTACGATAGTTGTTTTATAAATAAATCAGCAAAAATAATTTTGTTTGGTTTGATGTTTGTTAATGAAATATATGATTAAACAAAGTTTGAGGTGTTTGTTTAGTTTATTTAATAACTCGACTAAATCAGTACGATATTGTAGCTCTTATAATAATTAAATAAATATAAAGAGTTGAACAAAAAAAAAATTTCTATTAATTAAATATTTAATCAATAAATAAATTCTTTATTAACATCAGAATATATTTTCAAGATTAATTCTTCAAAATTTGAGTTATGAAATTTTTGAATAAATTGTAATTTTCATGGCTTCTTAGAACCAAATATAAAACGAAGATATGAATAATGAATTTTAAAGGGAAAGAGGTGTAAATTTTAATTTTTTTTTATAGATTCTTCAAGTATTCAATCGGAAGATGATCCTTATGATGACTTGGACAAACCTGGTGGTGGTTCTAAATTCCATGGTGCCAGTAGCACTTATAATACATATCGACCTCAACCGACAGCTGCCCCAAATAGTCCACCTGGTAAGTTATATTTATAGAAATTAATTAGTAAGTAAAAAAATTATATTTGAGGTTTGACGGGGGTGTATTATTGCCCTCAGGGGGTTACTGCGCCAGTCTGACGTCCGCTTCTCTTTACTCAGCGCCTCCGTGCAAATTAGAACGAGTCGAGTCTCTCTATGCCGGCACGAAATCCCTCTACGCTAAATCGCCACCACTGACAAGAGCCAACTTGAATCGGTCGCAGAGTGTCTACACTAAAACACAACATCAACCTATCCAGCCACGGGCAGGACCCCTCGTCCCTGCGCAGAGTCTCTACCCTATGAGGTATAAATATAAACTCTTTTGATATTGAATTTTAAAAATGTATATATTTATTATAGTTATCACTTATTATTATGTTATTTTTTGTATATTAATATGAAAATTTTTAATCTGAATATTTTGTATTTGTGTGAATAGATTCAATTCTACGACGAATCCCAATGCTCAAAACGCCCAGAATGCCCAGCAGAGTCTTCTTCGATCCGATAGTGTTTATGGCGTGCGTGGAGCTGTTAATACCCGTGGAGAAGGAGGTGGGGTTTATGGCGGTGCTACTGGGGGTGTTTGTCAACCACCACCACCATCATCATCAGTTACCAGTGGCTCATCCAGTCAATCCCATCAACCTAAATTTTCCAGACCGGAATCAATGTATGGAATGTTATCAGGGAGGGAGCGAAATAGACAAGAATCAGCTGGTGATTCCACATACGGCTCCTATCAGAGTTCTAGGAATTATCAGGTATTAATCAGAAATCAATCCTAAAAATATTGACAATTAAGTTAGTTTAATTTTTACTCTCAAAATAATACCAGGGCAGGTCAATAAGTCTGTGACTTTTTGAATGAAACACTTGTTTTTTTTTTATAAAAATTTATTTTATTTTTCTACGTACTCTCCTTTAAGCTCTATACACTTCGTTCAACGATTCTCAAATTTTTTTTATCTCTTCCAAAAAATAAGATTTGTCGAGGTTATGAAAATTTGTTTGTGAGATGATTTCATCGTTGGAGTCAAATCTCTTTCTGTCGAGCCATTTCTTCAGGTTTGGAAAGAAGAAATAGTCACTAGGGGCTAAATCCGGAAAATAGGGTGAATGAGGGAGCAATTAGGAAATTCACTTTTTTCTATTTTCTTCTCAAATCACGAGGTAGTCTGCTAATAATGGATGTCAAACAAAAACTAAAATATCCAGTTTCAAATTTCGACAGGAGTCAACTGACAGGAGCAGTCAGCCATTTCATTTAAGAGAGGAAATTCCAAAAGTCACGGACTTATTGACATGACCTCGTATGACGAGGTGTGATCGCCACAAATATATTGTAATGATTTTTTGTATATGGGTGGATTTGGCAGGGGAAAATTTAAGAAAAAGAAGGGTTGGTCTCATATGTGTAATGGAAAATGTGGAAAAATCGGCGTCAAGTGACCTGGAGATATAGACAAAAAAAGATTTATAGATTTAGATTCTTTTAAAAATTATTATTGAATATAAAAATGTATATAAAAAAATTTTGGATAATGGTGATTCATTAAAAATTATAAAAAAAACAATTTTTTTAAATTGTTGGAAAAAAATATAAAAAAAAAACAAACAAACAAAACAATCATTTTTGGAAAAACAATATATTTTTTATACTGTAGCCGGTCCTTTCGTAGGAGATAGCCTGTGGACGACCGAGTGTAGTGGAGGTCCTTTTTCTCTTCCAGAATGTCCTTGTCTGACTTTTCTTTTTACAACTCTTTCAGGGGGAATCCTCTTTCAATAATCCTTTCCATTGAAAATACATTTATTTAATAAATTTTATTTTTAAAAGATTAAGGATATTTTTGAAATATCATTACAATATATTAAACAAGATTAAAATAAATTAGAAAAAAATTCAATTGTTTATGTAAATTTTCAAATATATGTACGATCTTATATATGTATTTTATATTTTTAGAGCAATGAAAATTATCAAAATCAATTAAAGAACCAACAACAGCAACAACAACAGCAACAGCAATCCAATAGCACTTCAAGTAGTAATGGAATGAAAAATAGCAATACTGTACAACAGCCTCCTATACGACAACAGGACCAACAACAACCACCCCAACAACCTCAACCGCCACCGCCACTTTATGCACCTCGTGGTCAACATAGTATTATCAATACAGCCAATTCGGTTGCTTCATATCATCATAGTAAACAACATTCGCCAAATCCACAATATTAATCAAACGCCCCCTTCCCCAAACTCATCGACTTTCCCCAAACTACTTAATCATTCTCGTTATTATTTTTTTTAACTTATTATTATTATTATTATTATTTTTGTACAAAGATTTAATATAAAAATATTGTAGAATGAAGAAAAGGATAAAGACGATTATTAATTTTTCTTCAATCATTTATAAAACAATATTTTTGTAAATAATATAATATATACATATTTTGTTGTTCTTTGTGAGTATTCATATTATGATATATATACAATATATATTATGTATATATATATATATATATATATATATGATAAATTTGAAAGTATTATTTTTAAGTCCAATAAATATATCCAGAAAAAAAAGAATTTTCAGTTTGTTTTAGATCTCATTTTATTATTTTTATTTTCAATATATTTGAAAATAAGAATAACTACCTCGATCTAAATTATAAGCAAATAAATAAATAAATATAAATATATTAGAATAGATGCTGAGTAGATTTTTTGTTGTTCTTGATAAAAAATTTAATTAAACTCAAAATAGCAAATATGAAGAAAATATACAAAAATAAAAATAAAATAGTTCCTTCAATTTTATTCTCATTATTCTTACTGTCTCTTTCAAACTATATGAATAAACGCTCATTTTTTTAAAATTCATACTATATAAATTAATTTTATAACTATATTATGATATAAATCTAATTAACCAATCAATTTTCGAATTTTTTTAACAATTAATTAGTTGATTTCATTGTTTAAGTATTGTTTATTTATTTATTTGATAGAATTAAATAAAAAAAAATGTTTTTATAAATTGGTTATAGACAATTATAATATATATATATATAGCATATATGTATATATATTATTTATAGAATCTTCTACTGAATTAAAATAATTTGATAAAGGTCTCAAAATGAAAAATGGATGAAGAAATTCTATTTAGACATTTTGAATGATTATAAACAACTTATGAGAAATCAATCAATCCTGATGTGAGATAAAAATGGAGACTAATTTAATTTCTAATCACTGTATAAACCCAGATAATGATAATTACTTTCACTAAATTATTCTATTTCAGTAGAAGTTCATAAAAATTATTCAATAAATTATTTTTCCTATAAAATATAATTGTTTTTAAATTTGTTAAAAATTAAGAAAATCAGATTATAAAAATCTTTCCTTTGCAATTGCAAAGAAAAGGTTTTTTGATTTTGTTTACTCCAAAAAGTCATTCACAATTAAGATGTAAATATTTTATTAGCAGAATTTGTATTATTCTGTTTTTTAATATATTATTTTTTTTATTTAATAATATTTAAGAAATAAATGTGTATTGATAAAACAGTGTTTCTCGACAAACAAATGCTGATTTGCAAAAATTATCTATATATTAGTAAAAAAATCTAAACCTTTAAATATTAGTATATATATTTTGGAGAACATATAAAAAACTAGAGAAACGCTGGCATAGAAGTTTTGTGCCAACTTTAAAGACTAGCCTAACATGCCAAATTTGTCTTTTATATACTTAATATATATTCAAAAAGACTTCTATCTTTCTTTGATAAATTAAGACTAATATTATATTATAAAAAATACTTCAATTCATGTATATATATTATATTTATATTAAATATTTAGAAGGCTAAATGATATAAATAATGACGTCAAATAAAATTTGTAAATAAATGTAATATAAAATATTCATTTTCATTTTGAATAAATTTTTTTTATTACTTACACAATATTTAATTTTATTTTCCTCCTAAATATTAGGATAATAATTAAAATATATCATATATGTAGGAATATGAATTGTTTTAATAAATATATATTATCATGAATGTGTGTGTGTGTGTAAATTAAGTAGTTTATTTTATAATTCATTAATCTATATTTATTAAAATGAAAAAGAAAAAAAAGATTATAAAGCAATGTATAATCTCTCCATTAATCAAATTTAGTTAATTCTTTAATAATTGTTTAACTTATATTTTTTGTTTTATTATTAGTTGCTTTTTTATTATTTATTTTCTAAATTAATATTCTTGTTATTATAATTATTATTTTTATTATTCATTTTCAATTGATTTTTAGTGAAATAAAAATTAAATCAATTTTATTTATTTGTTTCTCTATTTTTTGTTCTACTCATCTACTAATATTTTTCATATTATTTTATTTATCTTATCACATATAATAAATATTACTCAATTCACCATTTGATAAATCTAGAATCAGAAATATATAGTATATAGGTATTTAATACATATAAAAGGTTTCCTCGGTATAACTTTAATTTTTTAATTATCTTTACATTGAAATTGAGAATCCAAATATACTGTTCAAAGAAAATTGTGTATTAAATGGGGTAAATTCTGAGATTGTTTGATTATTTTAAATCTATCTTCATTATTTAATTCTTATTTAAAATATACTCCTCTCTGTGTGTGATCTCAGATAGGTTATATATTATAATCAAAATAATGTTTAAAACAATCTAAAATTAATTTTTAAAATGTAACCGATTTAAATTTATGTAAAGCTCTACATTACTCAATTGACGCTTCCTTTATCTATTCATAAATGAATACAAAAATATTAATTTTATAAAGTCCCAATAATTATTAAAATATTTAAATTTCTGTTAATTTTTATTCGAAAGTATAATTTTTAGGAAAATATTAATGAAAATATTTTATCAATATTTTAGTTTTATGTTTCTTTTTTTATCATTATAAAAAATATCAATTGGAGAGAATTATTGAAAATTTTATATATATTTTTTTATTTAAACAATATTATAAAATAGTTAAGAATAAAACTTCGCCTTGAATTGTTGCAATCTTTTGTTTGTATAATAAGATTAGATATAGAATAATTTTTTTTTGCATTGCAATTAAAATTTAAATAAATTAATTTAAACTCTCATATTTTATCTTTAATTCAGCAATTTTGCTTCTGAATAAAATTTATAATCTTATAAATAAAAATGACTTTTGTAATTGCATCACTCAATAACGCCTGGACCAATTTTGACAATTCTTTTTTTAAAATGTTCGTTGAAGTCCAAGGATGGTTTTTCCGACGAGAAAAAATCGAATAATTGTCGGGAAAACCCTAAAAACAGCCCTTTTCTTTACACCTTCTTATGAATGACGTCACAGCTAGGGATAAAAAATGATTACCGCCGTTTTTTAAAATAATTAAATTATTCTATAGATTATAAAATATTTTTAAGATAAATAATTAATTTTATCAAATAAATATCTAATTATTTTCAGGTAATTTTATATATATTTTAATATTATTATTATAGTTTTAATTTTTTTAAGTAATTTCTTTTTATTTTAATTTTTATATTTAAGCTAAATATCATTTAATATTTTTTAAATTTATTAATTTAATTAAATACATTTGTTTATAAAATTGTTTTTCATAATATCAATTAGTTTGTATTTCTATTTAAAACGTTTTATTTATTTAATTTAATTTTATTTATTTTTTGATCATTTTATTTGTATTTTTATATTAATAATTGTTTTTTTTAGATAATTTAAAACATTTCAATTGCCTTTTTTACTTGATTAATTTTGAATTTTGATTTAATTATTTTTTCATATTTATTTATAAGATTTATTTACTTAAAAATTTAATTCTTATAAATAAAAATGACTTTTGTAATTGCATCACTCAATAACGCCTGGACCAATTTTGACAATTCTTTTTTTAAAATGTTCGTTGAAGTCCAAGGATGATTTTTCCGGCGAGAAAAAATCGAATAATTGTCGGGAAAACCCTAAAAACAGCCCTTTTCTTTACATTTTCTTATTGATGACGTCACAGCTAGGGAGGACGAACATTTGGAATAAAAGTTGTCGCTTATCTGACCTCCCTACCTCCCCGAGAAATTCTCACTAAAAATGTTTATAATATTTTTATTTATTAAATCAAACTAAATATTATTTTTTATTTCAATATTTTTTTAATGTTAATACAATAATTTTTATTTTATAATCTATAAAATAATTTAATTATTTTAAAAAACGGCGGTCTTCATTTTTTTTACTCTGTACTGACTGTGACTGTAAGGATGATCTGTGCTGTGAATCCCTTCCTTCTCAGTGTCGAATAGAAATAGATGATATTACTTGGATAAATTTTTAAGATAATTAATTAATTTTATCAAATAAATATCTAATTATTTTCAAGTAATTTTATATATATTTTAATATTATTATTATAGTTTTAATTTTTTTAAGTAATTTCTTTTTATTTAATTTTTATATTTAAGCTAAATATCATTTAATATTTTTTAAATTTATTAATTTAATTAAATACATTTGTTTATAAAATTGTTTTTCATAATATCAAATAGTTTGAATTTCAATTTAAAACGTTTTATTTATTTAATTTAATTTTATTTATTTTTTGATCATTTTATTTGTATTTTTATATTAATAATTGTTTTTTTTAGATAATTTAAAACATTTCGATTGCCTTTTTTACCGACCGACGATAGTAAGGGAGGTATTGTTTTCACACCAAATTTCACATGAGGAGATTTTTTTACATATCACCACGAATGTATTGGTTTTATCCTCGGGAAAAATCATCTTCATTATGTTTTTCATAATTTAAAATTATATGACGTCACCCAGCCCTTCATGACGTCACAGCCTCCTTATTATAATCACGGGCAACGCCGGCTACTTCAGCTATATATTATAAATAAAATAAAATTAAAAATATTTATGTTCTATCCATATCTGTTTTTTATTACATTAATAGATATATTAAAATTATTTGAAATTGTTTCTGTAGCTGGAAATTAATTTATTTCAAACCGTCGGTCGGTTCAGACCTGGCTACAGGTCAACTTATTACTTGATTAATTTTGAATTTTGATTTTATTTATTTATTTACTTAAAAATTTAATTTTATTAAATAAATATCTAATTATTTTCAGGTAAGTTTATATATTTTTTATTTTTTAATCTCATTATGCTAGCTAAAATTGTTTGTTTGTATTAATGGTTTCGAGGCAGGTTTGTAATAATGGTTTCGAGGCAGGAAAAGTGATGGGGTTTGAAATTAATAGTGATAATGCAAAATAAATAGTATCAGAGCGAATAATATTTGCAAAGAATTTAAATCGAGGTTGCAATCGGGAAATTACTATCAAAGGGGATCAAAATTAAAATATATAAAACAATTATTTTTTCTGTTGTATTATATTGGTGGGAGGCATGGTCTATAACCCTGGGAGATGAGAGTAGATTCAGAGTATTTGAGAAAAGGATTCTTCCCAAGATTTATGGGCCAAAGAAAGATGAGGACACCGGGGAATAGCGGAGACTGCATAACAAGGAATTGCATGACCTCTATGCATCTCTAGATATAGGTTATAAAATAGAGAAGGCTGGGTTCGGCAGGGCACATGGCTAGAATGGGAGAGGAAAAATATATTGGTGGGGAGTTCGATTGGAAAACGTCCGTGTGGAAGACCAATTGTGAACAGGGAGGACATTGTAGGAAGGAACGTGAGAGAAATGGGACAGGGTAGGAGTTAGATGGTTATAGCTCAGAATAGGGACACTCGGGGGGGTACAGGGGGCGGAGCCCCCGTCTAGGTGTGGAGAGCGCCGAAGGCGCTCGGAGCAGCTAGTAATATAATAAAGGTGACACTATCAGCATTTTTTAGTAGTATTCCTTTCTAATTCATTAAGATATTTCAATTGTTTTGCTCCTGTTAAGTGTTTACTGTTTATTGTTTTGATATTTTAAAAATATATTTTTATTATTTATGAGTATTTATTTTTCATAGTCAACATTGGACTTTTCTTAGAAAATAGTACTTTCATCGTTAAAAATGATTCTATATATTAAAATATATTTCTCTGATTATTTATAAATGAAAACGTAGCTAAAAATTACATGAAGTTGAGAAGTCAAATATACTCTTCAAAGAAAACTTTGTATTAAATGTAGTAAATTCTGAAATTGATTGATTAATTAAATCTATCTTTATTATTTAATTTTTATTTAAAATATACTCCTGTCTGTGTGTGATTGCACATAGGCTATAAATAGCTAAAAAAATATTACTAATCAATTTAATCAATTTGATGTAAATAGTAAATTTTATTTTATCTATTATTCATTTGTTTTGTCAAAATTGTCATAGTTATATTATAAGTGATAAGATAAAAATTGTAATGGTTTATTTGTCTAACTATTACTTAGAAGAGTCAATAGACAGTCATAGAATTGGCGAAAATTGAGGCGAGATCTTCTTCGGTTTGTGCCCTTGGCGCCAGACCGATAATCCTCGCCTGTGGCAGTGTCCCTTGGACAAGTTTTGGAATATCTTCCGATTGATATCCGAGTGCATTTAAACCATTCTCAATTTTAATACGTTGCATATATTCGCGCACGGTATCACCGAGCATTCTGCCTGCATCAGCACGTTTCACTTTTGAAATATCCGCGCCGAGTTGGGCGGCCGCCTCGAGATGCCGTTGCGGATCGGCGGCTGCGGTGAATTCAAAAACAGCCGGTGCAGTCATCACCACCGACAATCCATGAGGAATAATATCATGCTCTGATGGGTAACCTTCAGGACGGAATTGTTTAACGTGACCGGCAATTGGATAAGCCATTCCATGACAGAGATGGACACCCGCATTACCGAATCCCACTCCAGCCATTGTCGATGCCAAATGCATCTGCGCTCTTGCCTCCAAATCATCTGGATGGTACACCGAATTCTCAAAATGTTTTCGCATGATATCCAAAGCGAATCGTGCCCAAACATCCGAGATAGGATTGGCGCCCTGATAAGTTGGTCGGAGGGATGGATGAGTGGGACGGGGACGTTCCAAGTAAGGCAACGCAGTGAAAGATTCAAGTGCATGACATAGAACATCAAATCCACTAAACGCAGCCACCCGCTCCGGCATTGTTTGAGTATGCAAAGGGTCAATTAATCCAAGATGAGGACGTAACGCTCGCCCCGAAATACCCGTCTTGACATGCATCGGTTCATAATCAAAAATACACACCCCTGTCGTTTCGCTACCCGTTCCAGATGTTGTAGGTACTGAAATTATATGCATCACTGAATGAGAACCAATTTAATCCAAAATTGGTAAATTAAAAAAAAAATAAATAACAAAATTTGAAAAAAAAAAAATTATTTTATTTTAATACCAATCTAAAACGTTTATAAATCGAAAAAGAAAAATAATGTAAAATAATATAAAAATTATTAAATATGATTTAAATTAAATATTAATAATTAAATAAATTTCTCTTTTTTTAAATAATAAAAAAATTCTTTCTAAACTGGTTTAATTCCAAATCTGAAACATCACCTGCTATTAATGGTTTGAGCCGGCAGGTGGCCTGCTCCGCTTTGCCAATAGGTGCATTAACAAAATCTAACAGCTGCTTATGGGGATGGTTGCTTAGGAGGTTGGCTGCCTTGGCGGTGTCGATGACAGAACCACCCCCCACTGCCAGAAAAGCATCAATTTCACGATTTTTTGCAAAATTGGCCGCATCTAACAAACTAAATAAAAAAAAAAAACACTTAAATTAGAGAAGTTGCCTTTGACATAAATTTTAAGAAATAAATCAGGTCCTCCTATTTTTATGGAACAACAGCTGCAATGTTAAAATAAAAAAAAAAGCCTTCAAATCAACCGGTCAGTGATACAAATATGCAATAAAAAAAAAGAAACGAAGCAATTTCCGCAAATCATATTAAATATGTACTAAAAGACATTAAAATGTTTTTTGTATTTTTCAAGGATTTTTAAGTTTGTATTTATGTTTAAAATATATATGAATATATATAAATTATAAATATAATTGTCACCCTTTTAATAGTCAAATCAAGAATAATCGAGTTGTGAATTTATGAAAATTTTTTAAATTGATCTTTTTTTATTTAATTTGCACTCTTTACAATTTTATTCTCCACCCTGGAAAAATGAATGAAATTTAAAAATATTTCATTAATAATATTTAAACCGATCTATAATAATATACTTATAAATAGTGAGTTGTAAACGAAAATCTTTATTATTATTATTTAATATTAATTATTTCTATTTTCATATTATTGAATGAAAATTGATTTTATGAATCGTATATGAGAATGGAGGGGGAATTGTGTTTGTTGGTTGACCTGTCCTGGTTGGGTTCAATTCGCACCCGATGATACACCTGGTAGTTAATATGATGCTTGGCAAGCGAGTCGAGTGTTGCATTGACAGCCGGTAACCGAAGTAACGTCTCGTCGGTTAACAGGCACACCTGCCTCACCCCCAGGCTGGACAAGTCGGCGCCCACCTCAGACGTCACCCCGGCACCGAAACGCACCGTACTAGACGACATCTAGAAACAAACACAAACAAACAAATCAATAATAAATCTAAACTATTATTTTATAATTTCTTAGTTATAATTTATTATACAATTTTAATAGGGAAAAAATCTTCTTAAAACATTTATACAAATATATATATATATATATATATATAATGATTACTTACGTAGTTAATAATAATAGAATTATGTAATAATTTAAGTAATTTGAAAGAAAATTAAATTGATTGGAAAAATTAGGGTAAATTTTTCCTTGATGATTAATATAATTTATTTCAGATTTTTTTTTCTTTTTTCTTTTATTAAAAAAATTATAAGATATTTTTACTATCTCGCCAGAAAATTTTCGATGTTTAGATTTTGATGTTTTATACGTTTTGAAACTCCCTGAGTCATTTTTCACTAAGGTTAAGAAAAATGTCTGTGGGTGTGTATGTATGTATGTGTGTATGTAGACAATATTACGAAAAAACGGTTTGAGCTAGAATAATGAAATTTGGTATACGGGCATTATTCATTTTGAGAAATGGAGCTCAACCGGAAGAGGGTTTTGATTTTTTTTCCTCTAAAGTGACCGTAAAAATATAGATATATGTATGATAATTTTTCACATGATTAAAAATTCTATAAAACTGCTATATATAGAATTTCAGCTTGAGTACCAGAATTAATTTTATAACAGTGCAAATCTCACGCGCCAACTCGTGACGTGGTGCCATCAACAAAGAGTCAAACATGCGCTGATTTAATAATTATTATTCATTAATTTTAATTTATAATTTATAATTAATTAAATTTAATTTAAATATGTTATTAAATCCAATTCATATTGCGAGATAGTCGAGTGGAGACACTCCAGCTAATTTTAATTCGATTACATTGTATTCAAGAAAAGAAAGAAAAGTGATCGTGGGATTATTTACCTTTCGTGAATTTTCTTCACTTGGAAAAATTGTCATAAGAAAAATTATTTATGATACATGTATTATAATCAAACAAAAAAGATAACTAATCATTAACAAAATATTCATTGTATAAAAGACAGGTACATCAATAAAGAAGCTGAGACAGAATGGCAATGCTTTGACATTTAAAAATCGATTAAATAATAATAATAATTCGTATAATGTATTTTATTTGTTAATTATATTTTTCATGCTTATTTCTGATTAAGTATTTTAAATTATTAGAACCTGGTACACTGTAAGACCGCTCAGAGGTTTAAAAAATTATTCTTTATGGACTGTGAATATTGTTTTAAGAATATTAAGGGTTTGTCTGGGAATATTAATAAATTCACTAGGGCATTTATAGTGAATATCCTCCATATTTATTTTATAATCTTACTTCTCTATTTGTGTACATAGAAAATCAATCAATTTATTATATTAAAAACTGAGAAATCTTTTAGTATAAATCATTTTAATAAAGTAAAAGTGAATTAATGATATCTTAAATTGAATCAATAGAAGAATATCTAAGCTTAATCCTATTTAAATATTTTAATGAAAAATTTATATAATATAAATATAAATATAAAAATATATATCAGTAATAAAAATGTATTATAATAATATAAAATTAAATTTTAATTGAAATATTTTTTTTTAAGTTCATTTTTAAAATCTTGGTTTTAATTAATAAAAATAAATAAATTTTCAATTCATTCTTGATTAGCGAATGATTAAGGGATGATTTTGGTGGATAGGCCGCTCAGCGTTTTGTACTGCGTGGTGAATGGGAATTGAATGAGTTTGAGTCGCCCGGCCGGTAGGCAAGAGGAGGTGAGGCCAGACGGAGGAGGGGAAAGAAGAGGGGCGAGCGCTCTAAAAGGCAATTTCTGGCAATTTACATATTATAAATCCAAATTATATCAATAAAATAAAAACACAAATATATATTATATATAATTTCCTTATAATGAATGGTATTTTTGAATACATCTTAAATTGAACCTATAGAATATTTAATTTTAATTCTATTCAAAAACCTTAATGAAAAAATAAATGTTTATATATAAATTATAAATATATATAACTAATATATCAGTAAAATATTATAAAAAGGTATTTATAAATTTTAATTTTTATTGAAATATTTTTTTTAAGTACATTTTTGAAATTATTATATTTTGAAAAAAATTAATGGTGGGATAGAAATTATTCAATTATAAATTATTAATTGGTTAGTATATAATAATATTAATTAATTTATTAACAATATTATATATATATATATATATAATTTTTATACAACCTTTATTATTATTATACAACGATAGTCTATCCTAAAATTGATATTGTAGAAAATTTATACATACTTCAAATGCATATTCTTTTGGTTGATCTGCTGATTTTAGATTAGAATTAAGCCGTTTCACCATATCACCAGACGTTGAATGTGCTGGACACCTACATCTGAAATAAAATAATAATAGATTCTATGATTATTAATAGTTGGAAATTAGTTTAGTTTAGCTTGAAATAAATCAATTAGTGAAATATTTATTTTCACAGAAAATCAAAAAAAGGAGTGGGAAGATAAAACCATATCCGACATAATTAAAACAAAATAGAAATTTTGATTATCATTAATATTTTTTCTTTTATTAAAAATGATTCTTTGACAAAAAGACGTAAATTTATTGAAAGGAAATAATGCTGAAACATAATAATAATAAAAATAAATAAGAGTTTGCTTTTATAATTCTTTACTTACATCACACTTGTTTTATAGAAAACATTGGATAAACAAATAAAAAGATTAAATTGATTTTAATATCAGAAGAAACAATTTAATTTATTTTATTATAGCTTATATGAAAAAAAAAATATTTAATTCTTATTGAGTATAACTTTTTAATTTATTTATTTTTTACGAATCCATCTTTGTCTTAATGAAACCCAATTTTATCAATATGAAACAGATTTTTTTTAAAATTGATTTCATCGATAAAACCGTTTTAGTATTTTTATCTAAAATTTCCGTCATTTATCCGTGATATAAACCTATATATTTATATACTATATAAATAAAGATAATATATAGTGTAACGGACAAAGTATTTATATTCTTAGTTATTTTTTTTTATTATACATTTTATTTTGTTTGTCTATTTTTTTAGTTTATTTTGTTTTTTCTATTCCCTTTTTTTATTAACAAAGTTATTTGGTCGCATTATTCTTAAAATGTAATATATATATAGATATTATATTTCACATAAGGGGAGGGACCATCCCTCCAAGTTTTAATATTTTTAGAGAGTTGAGAATGGACAGTGGAACTAGTGAGATATCATCCTGATATGACCTGTATTTATCACGTCCCGTGATATAATTATTTTGTATATAATCATTTCTATCATCACACCCTGTGATACAGTTTAACTAGTGATATCATCCCGATATGACCTGGTATTTATCACGTCCCGTGATATAATTATTTTGTATATAATCATTTCTATCATCACACCCTGTGATACAGTTTAACTAGTGATATCATCCCGATATGACCTGGTATTTATCACGTCCCGTGATATAATTATTTTGTATATAACCATTTTTATCACACCCTGTGATACAGTCGAACAAGTGATATCATCCTGATTTAACCTATACGTATCACGACCCGTGATATAATTATTTGTGTATAATCCTTATCATCACCCCCTGTGATAATTATTTCTGCTAATTTCAGTGACAATAGTGAATTACATTTTCTTATTTTTTTCTATTTAAAATTTGTATATTTAATTTGTTAATTTTTTTATCTATTTAATTAAAGTAAATTAATGTGAACATTATTATTGTGTTTTCCCTTTTCCCTTAATTTTTCAACACTATTTTATACTTTGGGATATCCAAAGTTGGCGCCCATCATTAACTTAACATAATTAACAATTCGCGGTCATCGTGGATCATTACAAGTGCCCCATACTTAGATCCCCTTATAAATTGGCACCCAACGTAAGAGGATCGTCTACAAAGTGACCCCAACTTGAAACGGTCCTCCTTACAAAGTGGCAGCCCAACCTGAGGATGTGCGTGAAGTTAGCACCGCCATTTTATAATTCCAGAAAAAACGCAATTGTGCTAGGTTGTGCTAAGTTTGTGCTACGTTGTGCCGCAAACGCCAGTCACCCATCTCAAAAAACAAACCGGAAAATCAAAAAAAACCGGTTTTTTTGCTGGCACCGCCATTTTGTTTTTCCAAAAAAACAAAAATTGTGCTGGATACTATCTTGGCTACTAAACATTGTGCCGCAAACAGAACAACTCTGGCTCTTTCCGTTTAGGAGAAAAAAAATATCCAAATTTAATATTATAAGACATAGTATTAAACCTCTTATAATTTTTTCAGAGAGAGAGATAAACAAATTATGCGAGTTGTGCTAAGTTGTGCTGGTTGAATACAACAAAGTATCATTCATTAATAAAATAAAAATTGCGTAGCTTGCCAAAAAAATGGCAAAAAGTCACGTAGCAAAAACTGAAATTTTACATTTTTGAATTTTCGAAAGTTGTGCTGAATTGTGCTAGTCGAGCACAACAACTTTCCCTAATGGCACAATTTCGTCAGATCAAAACTGTCCATGGTACAGCCCAAAATAGATTTTGGCTTCTCCGCTAATCATTATTTCGATCTTTAATTGCATTTTAATCTCGAACCGTTACAGAAATCCAAATTCTGCGAGTTGTGCTAAGTTGTGCTGGTTGAATACAACAAAGTATCATTCATTAATAAAATAAAAATTGCGTAGCTTGCTAAAAAAATGGCAAAAAGTCACGTAGCAAAAACTGAAATTTTACATTTTTGAATTTTCGAAAGTTGTGCTGAATTGTGCTAGTCGAGCACAACAACTTTCCCTAATGGCACAATTTCGTCAGATCAAAACTGTCCATGGTACAGCCCAAAATAGATTTTGGCTTGCCCGCTAATCATTATTTCGATCTTTAATTTCATTTTAATCTCGAACGAATACAGAAATCGAAATTCTGCGAGTTCTGCTAAGTTGTGCTGGTTGAATACAACAAAGTATCATTCATTAATAAAATAAAAATTGCGTAGCTTGCAAAAAAATTGGCAAAAAGTCACGTAGCAAAAACTGAAATTTTACATTTTTGAATTTTCGAAAGTTGTGCTGAATTGTGCTAGTCGAGCACAACAACTTTCCTTAAGGGCACAATTTCGTTAGATCAAAACTGTCCATGGTACAGCCCAAAATAGATTTTGGCTTGCCCGCTAATCATTATTTCGATCTTTAATTGCATTTTAATCTCGAACCGTTACAGAAATATAAATTCTGCGAGTTGTGCTAAGTTGTGCCGACGGAGTACTATAAGGAACTGTTGATAGTTGTATCGAAAAGTGCGTAACTTGCCAAAAAAATGGCAAAAAGTAATGTAGGAAAAACTGAAAGTTACTTTTTTGAATTTTCGAAAGTTGTGCTGAGTTGTGCTAGTCAAGCACAACACTTTCCCTAATTGCATAATTTCGTCAGATCAAAAACTGAAAAACTGTAATTTTTGGGTAATTATAAAATGGCTGTGCTAGCTTCACGCACATGATAGGCCCATAAACACTAACCATTAACCATTCATATATATATAAATTTTTTTGTTTATATTTTATAAATATAAAGTATACTTACGTAAAAAATTCGGTCCCAATTTTTTGATTTTTTATTTCAATTTACAGTTTAAAATTACATCTCATTATTAACAATCCTCAATGAAATTTCATTGCAATTTCTCATATAAATATAAATTCTTATACTTACATGCTTTTATTTTTATAGATATAGAGTGGACTTCTTACTGATAATTTTTTAAAGCATTATTAAATAATCAGATTCAAAAGGAATATATTCCATTTTTAAATTTTATTATAAAACATAATAGAAGATAAAACAAATAAAAATAAAATATTAAATTTATAATATACAAATTTATCCAAACATTTATGTAAAATCAAGTTTGTGAATTACATAATAATTAATCATAATATGTTATTTCCTAACTTCCGAACATATATATTATAGTAACATAAGAATTATAATAATAATAAAAATAATAATTAAAGAAAACTCAATAAAATAATAATAATGTCAGAAGTATTACATTTAGATTCTAAAACTATTTCAATAGAATATTATTAGTTTCTTGTCGATTAGTATAGTGGTGATTAAATGATCTTTCGAACCACTTTATTATATTGTTAGCGGCACCACCAGCGCCTCTGGCAGTCAAGCGACGTACCGAGCGCTGGGTGGAGAAATGGACTGTCTCCTTTCTCTTGCTGAACGGAAGCCTCTCGGGGACTAGTCCTTCTTGCGTGCTGAACCTCCGTCTGAGACACACCTATCCGCTCCGTAACCGTTATCAACCGCTTTCCGACCCCGCTTAACCATTACCTGTTACTCTCACGATCCGACCCCGCTATTCAGATACCAGTATATTCTCCTGTTAACGACCTTGCTTGCTCCATCATTGAATCTTCTCCTGAATCCGACCTCCGCCTGTTAATTTATTACGATTTCTGATACCTGTTTTACCCCGACGTTCCGATATTCTGTTCTGATCATCATTCCATTTATTCTGTCTGTTTTCATTCCCGATCATCCGCTCTGTTATTTGCATTCTTTATTGTATTTTCTGTATTTCAATTTAATTATACTCGTTTCTTTATATAAAATATATTCTGTTTATTCTTTACCCGCGGCATTCCTAGACACTTTCTTGAATCTCCCGACCCAAGCGATTAAATCATATCTTTGTTAATTTAATCGCTAAAAGCTGTCAGAAGTGGGATATCTATCCACACGTGCCCACAAAAATCCCGAATCCTAATTTTTTGTGTGTCTCGAGCGAAAAAGTTTTCTATTTTTATTGTTTTGTGTATTACTACGCCGCATTTGAAAATTATCACAATGGCGTCGCATCAAAATGGCCGTCCTGAAGACGCAACGCCAGCCCACAGGGAAGCTCGAACCGATGACGTCACGCCCGTGACATCACCAAACGTCCGCCCCGATGACATCACGCCCGCGTCATCACCGAACGTCCGCCCCTACCACGTTACGTTTGACATGAGGGGAGTGCCGGCCAGTACCCCCCTACCCGCACCAAGCAACCTTCCCCGCTCCTCCACTATACCCCTCACCGACTCCGCATCCTACCGAGACCCCTCACCCCCCCTCCAGCCACTACGCTGAGTTGGAGAATCTCACACACAATTTGACAGCCGTTTTCGCTTCGTTGAAAACTGCTATTGAAGCAAGAGATTCCTCTCGTTCGTTCGATAATTCACGATTAATTGTAGATTCACCTGTGAAGCCATTCGATGGAAGTGGCACTGAACAGCAAGCTGAGCAATGGCTTCGTGCATTGCTCGTCGCCACGGAAACCCACTGTTACGACAATCAAAATTTTGAGTTAATTGTTCTCTCTAAGTTGCAGGGACCCGCACTTACCTGGTGGGAACAAATAAAACCCGATCAAAAGAATTTTTCTTCAGCGTTTCGTAAGAGATTCTGCCCCGAGCCTGACCTATTGGAACTCACTCAGATGGCCCTGTCACGTGTTCAGCTACCAGGTGAATCAGTTGCTGAATACATGTTTGAAAAAATGAAAATTCTTAACAAGTTGAATTTGCCGTTCTCTACCGCTGAGGAAAAAGTGATTTCTGGTTTAATGTCGACTGCGTTGCGAAATTATTTGTCAGTGCGTGCACACGCCAACATTGAAGAGCTCGTTACCGATGCTCAGCGACAGAGTAGGTGTCATCCAATCCGTCATCAGACCGAGACTGGGGCGAAAACGACCTTGAACTGTCATGCCTCCGTGCCTGCTCAGCGGGTTACTTCACTCAACTCCGAGGTAGGTGCCACACCCGGCCGTAAGCCATATTATAATGAACAATCACAGCCTATGTGTTTCAATTGTGAGGAGTTCGGACACCTTGCCCGAGTGTGTCCAAAACCGCCTCGAATACGAAAATGTCTTCAATGCGGACAGGATGGGCATACGGTTAAGCACTGTACAGTGCCCAAGGTAGCCGTAACCACTGGACAAGCCACCGGCTTGAATGATAGTATAATTCAAGTGACTGTGGGCGACACCCGGCTCACAGGACTCCTGGATACAGGCAGTACCCACTGCTTAATAAAAGCGTCAGCCGCTTGCTCTACCGGACTGCGAGTCACACCGGTTCGAAAGCCACTATTTGGCTTAGGGAGTTTTTCCGCTCCGCAAGTTTTCACCGTTGGCGAGATTGAAGCCAAAGTTATCATCAAACAGGTGACAGCTAATGTAAACCTCTTAGTTGTTTCAGATCAGACTATCCCTGAGGACGTCCTAGTTGGACTGACATGGTTGAACCAAGTGACGATGATGATGAAGGAGGGTGAATTCACCTTTTGGTCACCTGGTGAACAACCACTGCTGTCTGAGACCCCGCGCACAACTGTGCCAATACACGTCAAAGAAATCATACCTGAAGGAGCCAATCATGTACGAGTGAAGTCTGAGCCGCTTCCAAAAGGAGTCATTGTTACTCCTGTTGACTCTGAAGTAGAAATATCTGTTACACAACCAAACCACACGTATTCATGCTCTTGTCCCGCTAATGCGGAACCGATACCCGGTGACGTGATCACCCGGTGTTACACGATTAAGGAAATGGATGCACCTCAAGGTAGGCCAATTCCATTTACTCTTGAAATTAATTCAGAAAATATCATTACAGAACCAAACGTTACTCCCGAAGAGAGAGAAATCTTAGTAGACGAACAACTCGAAACGCCAATCACCGAAAATTACTTACAACAAATTAACGAGTTAAAGAGATCCGTTTACGAACAACGTCATCAAATGGAACAATCAACGGCAGACAATTCAGATTTGCGAACCCGATTGGAAAGCGTTGAGGATCCTCCACTCTGCGAGGCCGATAAAAGACAGCCTCTCAGCATTGAAGTTACACAGGCTGTAGAATCTGCTGATATAGCCGACGAAGAAAAACCGGCCCTCGTCCAAGACCCTGATGACGTGGACATGTCATCCGACTCCGAGACTTCGTTTCCGGCCGATACTCCAGCCCTGGAGGCGCAGGAGACGAGGATCGACCCCGCGCCTGATGATGGAGAGGTGCACCCCATTTACGAGAGCCGCCGTCAGAACCCGCCTCCCAGACGAGCCCTACACAGCAGGAAGACCGACCTACCCCGAGGACGACGCTTATCCCGGTCGACGAGGACGTCGACGATGCAGAATGCCCCTTCTCTTTTCACATTTCTGTTTTTCCTTTTTACCCTGCTCGCTCAGACGATCGAGCTGATTGTCCCTCTGTCTTCTGTTTCTGACTTGAACACATCTTCCACCCTGTTTCCCGTAAACTCGAACCTGACAACCGCCTTCCCGATAACCGATCTTCGAACACACCGCCGAACCACTGCCCACGTGGGGCAGATGAAGATCTGGCAGCCTGCCCGTCTTCGAGACTCCGAGAACGACGGAGACAGCTTCCCTTATCTCCGTCGGCGAAGAAACTCCGAGCCCGACGCCGAAACTTCTTTTTCAGATGACTCACCGGCACCGGAGACTCGCCCCGAACCCGCGCCTGATGGAGGAGAGACACCCGCCACCGATGAGAGCCACTGTCTGTGGCCACCACCCGTTCGAGCTGGACGCTACAGATGGAAGCCTGCCGACCTCACCGATTACATCGAGCCGTGTCGACGGGGACGTCGACATCGCAGGATGGCCGACTGTTAGCGGCACCACCAGCGCCTCTGGCAGTCAAGCGACGTACCGAGCGCTGGGTGGAGAAATGGACTGTCTCCTTTCTCTTGCTGAACGGAAGCCTCTCGGGGACTAGTCCTTCTTGCGTGCTGAACCTCCGTCTGAGACACACCTATCCGCTCCGTAACCGTTATCAACCGCTTTCCGACCCCGCTTAACCATTACCTGTTACTCTCACGATCCGACCCCGCTATTCAGATACCAGTATATTCTCCTGTTAACGACCTTGCTTGCTCCATCATTGAATCTTCTCCTGAATCCGACCTCCGCCTGTTAATTTATTACGATTTCTGATACCTGTTTTACCCCGACGTTCCGATATTCTGTTCTGATCATCATTCCATTTATTCTGTCTGTTTTCATTCCCGATCATCCGCTCTGTTATTTGCATTCTTTATTGTATTTTCTGTATTTCAATTTAATTATACTCGTTTCTTTATATAAAATATATTCTGTTTATTCTTTACCCGCGGCATTCCTAGACACTTTCTTGAATCTCCCGACCCAAGCGATTAAATCATATCTTTGTTAATTTAATCGCTAAAAATATGGAGTTTCGTCATCTTAAATTCCAATAAACTATTAGTTATTGTATTGCTGAGTGGTTGGCTTGGAACCCAAATTCAATCATAATTGATTAAAATAATAATACATAAAATCATTCATATTTTTTTGTTTTAAAAATATTTAATTTATATAATTATATTATATAGTTCGCGAGATGCATGCAATTAAAGATCGAAATAATGATTAGCGGAGAAGCCAAAATCTATTTTGGGCTGTACCATGGACAGTTTTGATCTGACGAAATTGTGCCATTAGGGAAAGTTGTTGTGCTCGACTAGCACAATTCAGCACAACTTTCGAAAATTCAAAAATGTAAAATTTCATTTTTTGCTACGTGACTTTTTGCCATTTTTTTGGCAAGCTACGCAATTTTTATTTTATTGATGAATGATACTTTGTTGTATTCAACCAGCACAACTTAGCACAACTCGCAGAATTTCGATTTCTGTATTCGTTCGAGATTAAAATGCAATTAAAGATCGAAATAATGATTACCGGGCAAACCAAAATCTATTTTGGGCTGTACCATGGACAGTTTTGATCTGACGAAATTGTGCCATTAGGGAAAGTTGTTGTACTCGACTAGCACAATTCAGCACAACTTTCGAAAATTCAAAAATGTAAAATTTCAGTTTTTGCTACGTGACTTTTTGCCATTTTTTTGGCAAGCTACGCAATTTTTATTTTATTAATGAATGATACTTTGTTGTATTCAACCAGCACAACTTAGCACAACTCGCATAATTTGTTTATCTCTCTCTCTGAAAAAATTATAAGAGGTTTAATACTATGTCTTATAATATTAAATTTGGATATTTTTTTTCTCCTAAACGGAAAGAGCCAGAGTTGTTCTGTTTGCGGCACAATGTTTAGTAGCCAAGATAGTATCTAGCACAATTTTTGTTTTTTTGGAAAAACAAAATGGCGGTGCCAGCAAAAAAACCGGTTTTTTTTGATTTTCCGGTTTGTTTTTTGAGATGGGTGACTGGCGTTTGCGGCACAACGTAGCACAAACTTAGCACAACCTAGCACAATTGCGTTTTTTCTGGAATTATAAAATGGCGGTGCTAACTTCACGCACATAACCTGAGGCCCGATTAGTACACCACGGCTCCTGAGAAAAGTACATTATTCATCTTTGGTGAGCAGTATCATCACTTTTTCATCTCAACGGACTTATACTACAATTTAATATTTAATTAATAAAATAGAAATTTAAAACTTTTACTTTTATACTTTAAATTTAAATAAATCATATCTCCTTGTCTAATATAATAATATATTTAACACTTGTTAATTATTTTTTTTTATTTTTAATTTTCACATTTATCTAACAAATAGAATATTTATCTATTTAATTCTAATTCAATAAAAATAGTTTGAATATATTAATATTATTATTAGTTATAATTAATTAATTTATATGTTTAATTTGTAAATTTTTTTTTTTTGATTTTTAAATTTTATTCTACTACATTATATTTAAATTAATGAATTAATAAAATTGATAAAATATCACTATATTTTCAAATATTTAAATACTTCTTTACATATTTTAAATTATATTTCAATTATCTTATTTTATAATTAAACATTGTATAATTCAATTGTACGCGACTAAATAACTTTTAATTTTGATTAATTAATTAATTTTTTTTTCTCTTTGGTTAACATTAAATTTAATTATCCTATTAAAAATGTCATTTTTCGGCAAAGGGAAAAAGGTGGATCTTATCCTTTTAGCACAGGAATTAGGAATAGTTATGAATTTAGATTCTCGTAGGATCGATATAAAAAATGACATCACGTCATTGCCTGATTATGATGAAGACCTTACACGGGAATTACTTATGACTATCATAGAGGATAGGAAAGAAAAAGAAGAAAGAGAAAGAGAGAAAGAAGAAAGAGTGAGGGAAAGGGAGAAAGAAGAGAGAGAGAGAGAAGAAAGAGAAAAGGAGAAAGAAAGACAATTTGAACTAGAGAAACTCCGAATTCAAACCGTAGTGAACCAGGTAGAATCACCAACCCCACTTCAACCGAAAGTAGATATATTGAAATTCTTACCTCTATTTAAAATTAACGATGACGATATTAATACGTATCTGCGTCTTTTCGAAAGACAAATGAATTTTCTTGGCATATCTGAGGATGCATGGGTCACTTATCTTATTTCGGTCTTACCCACAGATATTACTACTCTAATAATTAGAGAACCAAATGAAGTCGCCCAAGACTATCAACATATTAAGAAGCTCCTACTTCACCGATTTAAATTAACTACGGATAAAATAAGAAAACTTTTCTCCACCTCCAAGAAGACATCGGAAAACACTTGGAAAGATTTTTACTTCAATCTACGCGGTTATCTAGAAGCCTGGCTATCCGATCTAAAAATTGAAAATTTTGATCAACTTAAAAATTTGATCCTAGCTGATCAAATGAAGAGAAAGTGTTCATCCGAATGCAAAGATCACTTCCTCGACTCTTGGGAAACATTGGTAGATCCCCTCGATCTCGCAGAAAAATTCGACTCCTATGATAACTTAAGGGCCCCATTTTCAAAAACAATTACTTCAAATAAATCTATCGAACCCCCTAAATCGAAATATTATGATCGGAAACCCATTAGAAACTCACAACCTCGTGAAAAACAAAAAGAAGAGACTGACTCTTCAATAATTCGTTGCTACGGCTGCGGAACTCCAGGAGTCACCAAACCTAGGTGTCTAACTTGCAATCCGAAGCAGGAAATTACCAACGCACAAGCCTTACAGTGTGACGTTACTACAGATAGAGATACTAAACTCGCTCTAATAGAAGCCTCCATCTATGAAGCTTCTGGTTCTATTTGCGTTGACAGCGGGGCCACTCGCTCTATTGGCGGTCAGCGTCTTCTCAGCTATTTAAGACAACGAGGAGAACATTTTAAAGTAGAAAAACTTTCCTTAACTCTAGCTGACGGGAAAAAGCGTATACATTCCGTGTTATTAGCTACAGTTCCTGTAAAAATCAAAAATAAAATAATACATATAGAAATGATATTCCTACCCAATGTTAGTGGAAATAGATCACTATTAGGTCTTGACTTCCTCAGAAAAGCAGGTTTAGTATTAGATATGCGAAACAATCGCTGGTATTTTCATAATTATCCTAAGAGAAAATACAAATTTATTCGAGAAAATCTCTGCACCACTGAAGAAAATAATACTGTTGTTGAAAACACTATTCAGCTAACTGAGGAACAGAACATAAAACTTGCCCATTTATTAAAAGAACATGAAACTGTCTTTCAACCAGGGGGAGAGCCAACTCCTTACGCTGAACATCATATAAACACAGGCGGTTGTTTGAATGCTCTGCAAAGGGCCGTCGATTCCATGGACGTTACCAAAGTCAGCAAAGAAGATCCTGCTGTCCGATATAGACAGCTGGTGGGGTCTCCGAGAGTCCATCGGGGCCCACCAGGAGTTATGGAGCCACCACAAACTCAAAAACATTTATTTACTCAAGGACTTGTTCCCCCTCATACATCAGCATTGCGTCTAAGCCACGACACGCGTTCTACTCCAGTAGTTCCTCTACGTAAGCGAGGAAGGCCAAAAATTGTCCGTTCCTAGGGCTGATCCCTCAATCAAAAGACCTCGGAATCAGAGGGGGAGGATGTAACGGACAAAGTATTTATATTCTTAGTTATTTTTTTTTATTATACATTTTATTTTGTTTGTCTATTTTTTTAGTTTATTTTGTTTTTTCTATTCCCTTTTTTTTATTAACAAAGTTATTTGGTCGCATTATTCTTAAAATGTAATATATATATATAGATATTATATTTCACATAAGGGGAGGGACCATCCCTCCAAGTTTTAATATTTTTAGAGAGTTGAGAATGGACAGTGGAACTAGTGAGATATCATCCTGATATGACCTGTATTTATCACGTCCCGTGATATAATTATTTTGTATATAATCATTTCTATCATCACACCCTGTGATACAGTTTAACTAGTGATATCATCCCGATATGACCTGGTATTTATCACGTCCCGTGATATAATTATTTTGTATATAATCATTTCTATCATCACACCCTGTGATACAGTTTAACTAGTGATATCATCCCGATATGACCTGGTATTTATCACGTCCCGTGATATAATTATTTTGTATATAACCATTTTTATCACACCCTGTGATACAGTCGAACAAGTGATATCATCCTGATATAACCTATACGTATCACGTCCCGTGATATAATTATTTGTGTATAATCCTTATCATCACCCCCTGTGATAATTATTTCTGCTAATTCCAGTGACAATAGTGAATTACATTTTCTTATTTTTTTCTATTTAAAATTTGTATATTTAATTTGTTAATTTTTTTATCTATTTAATTAAAGTAAATTAATGTGAACATTATTATTGTGTTTTCCCTTTTCCCTTAATTTTTCAACACTATTTTATACTTTGGGATATCCAAAGTTGGCGCCCATCATTAACTTAACATAATTAACAATTCGCGGTCATCGTGGATCATTACAAGTGCCCCATACTTAGATCCCCTTATAAATTGGCACCCAACGTAAGAGGATCGTCTACAAAGTGACCCCAACTTGAAACGGTCCTCCTTACAATAGTAGATAAGTGAATAATAATAGTTTGATATTTTTAATATTACTATGAATTGTATAGTTTTTGAATTTTTGAAATAATTTGGTTATACTTTTAATTAAGAGATATAAATTAAAGTGAGGCGATTTTTAAATTAATTTATTATAGTAAAAATATAGTATACTACAAATAAATTTATAATATTTTCTTTAAATTATTTCGATTTAAAGACTAGTCGGTGTAAATCTTTTATTTTTTGACCTGTTATACGTATCGTTTTAATTTTTTATTAAAATTATTTTTTTCATTATATCAATTCAATTTAATGAACAAATATTACATGTTAGATAAATAATAAATACATTTTATATAAAAGAGAAAGAGAGAGAAGATCAATCAAGGTAGATTGCTTATCAGAAATGATGACAATCAGGAATCAAATGAATTGTTGACAGTTTAAAGGTCTTTGTGTTATTTATTCATTTATGATTTTTTTTAATAAATTGAATTCTCTTTCTCTCTTGTTCATATTTTGTTATTATTATGACCTCTGATTTCAGAGGATACAATTGCAAAGGTTTCAATCATTTTTTTTTATTTAAAGGATTAACCTTTCTTCAATTTAGATCTCCAAATTAGAAAAATTGTAATTATGTTAAAATAAATTGAGAGCTATCTAAATATGTATATATCAGTGGTCTGGAATTCATTTCATAAATACCTTGAAAATTACTTTGAAAGGTAATAAAAATCTATTGGGAGGTAAAAACTCAGTGACAATATAAAATGTAAAAATTGTACTAAACATAACATAATTTCATTATTTGTGGGTCAGTTTTCAATAAAATGTATTTAACAATACAAATATATTGAATATTTTGAATTCTGTTTTTAAATTATTTTTTCTTTTTGATATTCTCGTGCCCCAACAAGTTGAGAATCGCTGATATATACAATAAGTCCGAATTATATTTTATTTAGAAATATTTATTTATTTAAATATACTTAAATATACTTATTTTAATATTTGTATTACTGGATAATAAGTAAAATTTGATATATAACGTAAAATAAATTAATCAAAGTAAATATTTAAAGAACAAATCATAAGATTTTTTTTTCTTTGTATCATGTAATGAAGATTGTTACTTCATAATATTTGGCATCTTTTCTATTTTATAAATTATTATTGGATGGTTGTATATATTAGAAAAAATAAATTCGATCTAAATGAAATGTGTCAAGATTCGACATTTCAATTCATTCAGGTTCAAACAAAACGAAACTGAACAAATTTGAATGTCATATAAAATTAAAATTTTTTAGTAGTATAAGTAAATAATATTGAATTCTAACATTATAATAAAAACAAAAATTAGAAAAATCAAACAAAAGTTGAAAATAAATTAAAATTATAATAGTTTCAAATATAAATAATAAATCAATAATAATTCAAATAAAAATAAAATAGTGAATTAACTGTAACTGTAACTTTCTCCTAGAGGCCTAGAGAATGCTTAATAGGAAAATTGCCTCAAATAGAGCCACAATTTTATATTATAAAGTTATAGAAATGTTTATTTCCATTTTTCAAATGTTTTATTTTTCCTTCTTTCAAGTTGTCAATCGGTGATATAAACCAAAAATTTAAAATTATATTAGAGGAAAAATTATTAATTAATTAATTATTAATTATTTTTTTATAAATGATAAAATTGAGAATAGAAGACTGGATTGAAGAGGTGACTTAAATAATTTAGTATATTTTAATATTTCTTTCTTCGGACTGATTTCGTCACATGAGTTAGACATACACCGGTACTGATTATAATATTTTTTTTTGTATCATATATATTCATTTAATATTAATTTAAATGTTAAAAATTATTCATTATTAAAATGAAGATCTTTTGAGGTGATTTTTTTAAATAAATGTATATAGACGAGAATAAAACTAAGATCAATAACACTAAAAAGATGTGATTGAATTTTAAAATAATCATATTTCTATCTTCATTTTTTTAAAATTATATTATGATTATATTATTTTTAAATAAGACCTTGTTTTTATATTTTCACTCTAGGTGACACTACTTAATTTTTAAAAACAATTTCAAGATTTTCAATTGATAATTTAAGAGAAATGAACGATAAAATTTAAGTTTCTGAAAATGTTATATATACATATATCATTTAATCATTCTTCATCATCAACGTAAATGATGTTCTTTTGAAATTGAACAAATAATAATCCACTTAGCCTTATCTTTATATATAATATATATATATATATATATATATATATATATATTTGTATAATATATATTTATTTGAAGGTGTTAAACATCTCTTAGATTGCAACATTTTTGTTAATATTTGGATAGTTATTGGAGTTGTGAATAGTGTCGAGAAAGAGGGGGACTCACGTGGCCGTCTGGATGGCACGTAACAAATCGACTGCCCGCTTCCTGGATGTTGCAGCTGACATCGTGGTTGGGAGGCTGCGGCCAAGAAAATTCACTCAACTGAATAGGGTAGACAGAGAGAGAGAGTGACACTTACAAAGAGTAGGGGGTGGGAGGGAAAGAGGATAGGGGAAAGGAGGGCAAGGGGAAAGAGAGAGGAGAAGAGAGGTTCATGTTGTTGTTTGGAATGAACAGAGTCCATACAATTTATTAAAAAACATTCATGATTTATTTTTAACTCACCTATCTACAAATATTACTATTACAATTACATTTAATTCTAGATATTATTCAGAAAGTTAAATAAAATAAATATTTACTAAACCAGTTAAAAATTAAAAAAAAATGTATACATTTTTTTTTCTTTTCTTTATTTATTTTATTTTCAATATTTTTATTTATTATAAAAGGAATATATTTTAATAAATTATACTATAGGCAAGTGGGTTTTACCCAATTACCTAATCGTTATGTATATTTATATATATATATATTTAAAAGATTTACCTTTACTTACTTTCATTAAAATTTAATTTTTTCATAAATAAAAGAAATAATTTAATATGCAAATATATTTTGGTCTATATAATTATATATTGGAAAGAAAATGATTTTTATGCGTAATTTTACCAATTTTGTTAAAAATCTAAATTGATCTACCACCGTTTTATAGTTCTGACACCAAGGCAATTCTTTTAAAAAAATATTTATTTCCACTATCTTTTTATTCGAAATTTTTCAAAATTTTTTATGTCGAGAAAAAAATTTAAAAAAAACACTTATAACTATATAAAGCTTAGATTTTAATATTGATCTCATTTTTGTTTAAATCTCACTGAAAAACACTTTATATCTACTCAATGAAGGGTTGATAATTTGTTAAATTATCTTATACCTGACCTCTATGCATCTTCAGACATAGTTAGGGTTATAAAATCGAGAAGGCTGCGATGGGCAGGGCACGTGGCTAGAATGGTAAAGGAAAGAATATTAATAAATATTTTGGTGGGGAGACCGATGGGAAACCTCCGCTTGGAAAACCAAAGACGAAGTGGGTGGACAACGTACGTGAGAGAGGTGGAGAGGGTAAGGGTTGGATGGTTGTGGCTCAGAATAGGGTTTCTATAGGGGAAATATGATTGCTGCGGCCAAGAACTTTCGAGTTCCGAAGAGCCAGGGAGATAATATAATAGTAACTAAAGTGGATTAAATAATAGAATAATGAACTGCTCAATTATCAAAATTTTTTTATTTATTTTTAATTAAAACTTTAAATAAAAGTTTGCACTTCTATTTTTTCGACTGAATGCAAACAGAAAGTTTTATGAGAATCAATAAATTATTATAGTAATTAGTATTAATATTATTATTATGGGTAGTACAAAGGTATTTTTATTGTCCTTTCGGGATTCATTTTATAAATTTGAAATATTTTATAGAGATAAGTATAAAGTATAAAGTGAGACAACATTGGTGCGCTAATGAAGCATGGAATATAAATTGTTTACATCCAGAGAGACTGTCTCAGATAGGAGTACCAACCTTAATACACGGATTAACGGGAAATTTGCAATTGAAATGTGACTATATTTATGAAAAAATCATATAAAAAAATAATCAAACTTGTAAGATTATAATGAAGATGACCTGATAGTAATAAATTTTGTTTAAATCTCACTTAAAAACACTTTTATTACTTCTACCTACCCTTTTGTGGTCTTGACTAAAAAGACAAAATTATCAAAAATATTGATTAGTTGGAAATACAATTAAAAAAAAATATTGTTCATCTAATTTTATACCTTGAACAGATTTAACAATTATAAAAAAATATAACTCTATAAAACAATATATTTTTACTGTAAATATTTTATTAAAGCAAAGAATAAATAAAAACATGTTTGGTGGACTCATAGAAATCATATTCTTTTATATACGAGTTCTAAGACTAAAGACGTAATTTACACTAGTATCAATAAAATTCTGAATCTTCCTCATGAAAAGAAAAACGCCTTTATTTCTACTCTTGTCCAAAAGTTGACTCTACCATAAAATGGGGCTCTTGATGCCCCGATTCATGGAACGCAGCTTCTAAATCTAAAGTCTAATACAACACAGTCTCAGATTATAAAATTAAATAGAATTAAGATAAAGAATATTTTTTATTTTTATATAATTCTATGAAAAATTAATCATATATTGGAATATTACTGTATTTCATTTTGAACTGAAATGAATTCAGTTCTCAATGACGAGGCCAGGAAGCAAATATCCACCGACACTAATAACCCCGACAGACCTGTCAATCACTATGCAATTATTATTATTAATTAATTCTATAATTCTAATTCTTTATTCTTTTTTTTTATTTTTAATATTAATTAAAAATACTTTCTTAATGTTTAGTAATATTTATTATAAATTAATTACAAACATCATAATCTACATACCTACTCTTTGTAAAATGAATTTTCATTAAAGTGTTTTATCTATCTATCTATCTCTTTGACTCTACTGAACTCGAAAGTTCTTGGCCGCAGCAACCACACCCCTATTGTGAGCCACAACCCTCCAGTCCCTATCCTCCCTCATCACTCTCACGTCCTTTCCCACATTATCCACCCGCCGCGTCCTTGGTCTTCCAAGCGGACATTTCCCACTCGGTCTCCATACCAATATATTTTTCGCCATTCTATCTTCTCCCATTCTAGCCACGTGCCCTGCCCACAGCAACCTTCTCGATTTTATAATTCTAACTATATTCCTCATTATGCAATCTCCCCCATTCCCCGGTGACCTCATCTTTCTTTGGCCCATAAATGCTTCGTAGTATCCTATTCTCAAATACTCTAAGTGTTTTATATATAATTAATTACAAGAAATCCCACAAATGAAATATTATTTATACATTAGTATATATTTATAAAAAATTAATATGATTCTACTAGTACTAGAAAATAAACCTCTCTTGATATTTTAAATAAAAATTTGTGATAAATTTACGCGATTGATAATATTCGATATCGAACAAAATAAAACTAAAATATAATAGATAAAAGATTAGAAATCAATCGATTTCTTTCAACAAACATTAATCTCATATCGTTATCTTTATCTATTGTAACATTTATAAAAGTTAATTATTAAAAATAAAATATTATTTTATATACAAATATCATCTTTGTATATAAAGCTAAATATATCACTTTCATTATATTATTTCTATTTGTCTATTGAAGAATATCCATTCAATACAGTTAAATGGCATTGTAACTAATTAATAAGATGAAATAAATAGCAAGATGACCTACATGTATTCATTGATTAGGTATACCTTTTAGAGACAACCTCGTGCTGGATGTTGGGTTTTATTTCCTTAATATAAATAAGGAATTGTATTTGATTTATTATAATATAAATTTCAAATAAAATGAAAGAAATTTGGTTACTTTTTGCTAAAATGACATTTTATGTAGAACAAAAAAGTTTTCTAAAAACCTTCAATACCAATAAAAATCCACAATTATCTCAATGAATTGCAAAAATTTTCTTATGCAGTTAGATGGGAGAAAAAATACCAAATTTTCATTTTCTCTCATTCAATACAAATATATTATCATGATCTTTTTGTTTTGGTTGAAATTAAAATACAACTAGAAATCTGTAGAGTATTCATCAAAATAAAATTTGTTTAATAAATGTTTAAAATTCTCAGTATAATATTTTTTTCCTTATACATTTAAAATTAAATTAATATATCTCCAAATTTTTAGTAAGTAAAATCTAACATTAAGTGCAATTATTTAAATATTAATAATTTTTACCGACCGACGATAGTAAGGGAGGTATTGTTTTCACACCAAATTTCACATGTGGAGATTTTTACATATCTCCACGAATCATGCATTTTCTTAACAGAAAAAAGTATTTTTAGCATGATGTCTGTCCGTCTGTCCGTCCGTCCGTCTGTCCGTCTGTCCGTCCGTATAGATGTGTACAGCCTGAACGGCTTAACGGATTTTGATGAAATTTGGTATATTTACTTAATGCATCAGTGGGATGAATTGATCAACTTTTGGTGCAAATCCGGAAACCGGAAGTGGTAGTATTAGCGATCGACGATAAGAAGGGAAGGGTTATTTTCGCACCAAATTTCACATAAGGAGATTTTTTTACATATCACCACGAATGTATTGGTTTTATCTTCGGGAAAAATCATCTTCATTATGTTTTTCTTAATTTAAAATTATATGACGTCACCCAGCCCTTCATGACGTCACAGCCTCGGGTAACGCCGGCTACCCCAGCTATATATTATAAATAAAATAAAATTAAAAATATTTATGTTATATGCCTATCTGTTTTTTATTACATTAATAGATATATTAAAATTATTTGAAATTGTTTCTGTAGCTGGAAATTAATTTATTTCAAACCGTCGGTCGGTTCGGACCTGGCCACAGGTCAACTTATTTTTTTTATTTTTATTCTTTTTTATTATATATATTTTATTATAAATATATATATATATATATATATATAGAGAGAGAGAGAGAGAGAGAAAGATAAAGGCTTATAATTATGATTTTGAAAAATTATAGAGATATGAAATCAGATAAAACAACTACGAGACCTAAATTGATTCCCAAATATTCATGATAAAGTTGAGGATGAAATAAAGGAGTGGAATTTAAAATATCAACTTTTTTAAATTATATAATTTTTTAGAAATATTTTTTCATAATATCTATATAATTATATTTTTTTATTATTTATTTTTATTTTTAATTAAAAAAAAATTCGGATTTTGTTTAAATTAAAAGAAATTAATATATTATTATTTATTTTTTATTTAAATATTAAATATATTTTATGTTATATAATACAAAAGGAGGGTTTTAATATAATTAATATTAGAAATTATCATAATTAATAAAAAACTATTATACATATTATTTTTTTATTATAGGTATGTATATAATATTTAGATTAAAAAACACCTATGTTTGTATTAAGCCAAACCATTTTTCATTAAGTAGAATTATTTATTAATATTATTTACATGATATTAAAATTACAAAAATTCATGATATTAAAAATGGTATTGTTCAGTGGAGGGACAGTCTCTCTTGTTTTTTTTTTTTCTCTCGATTTTAATTTCTTCATTTAAATAAATGAACAAAAAAAAAATCGAAAGACAAATCTTATCTCTATTAACAGCCATCGATACAACAATTTTTTTTCTTTATTTTTCTTTTTTACTAATTAATTCATGAACGTTTTTTAATTATATTACTAATTAATTTATGTACGTTCTGGTGTTATTTTTGAATGATGATAAGTGGTACTCTTATATGTTTCGTTAGGATATGCTCCTTTCATATCAATTCGTGTGCTGATTGGCGTTGTAGGGATATTCATGTCCTCGCGTAAGGGATGATACGAAGGCCGATTACCAATCATAATCCGTTGTGGTATTTGTGGCCTTCGAGTGTACCGGATGATGGAGAAAGCAATCAATGCCATACTAAAGACAATTGCAAAAGTTATAATGGCGGTTGCCGCAGTTGTCCAGCCGTTTTCTTCTAAATAAGATGGGAATCGGTTCCTTATGATTTCACCATCATTATCATCCTCAATGTTCTCTAAAATAGAGTCGTATTTCTCCTCAGATAATCGATTTTTACTGTCTATCAAATCATTTATGAGAAGATCGTTGTTATCGATTGGATCAAGTAAATCTGAATCTCTATATTCGCCGCAAACAGATCTCAATAAATGTTTACTTAATTCAGGTGAATTGATATTAATTATTTGAATGAAATGTTGGAAATCATTGTCACATATTAACGGGTTACCATCAAGTTCAATTGTGTTTATTAATGGTACTACTTCGATATCGGATTGAGAGAGAGATGTCAATTGATTATTGGAGATGATCAAACGTTGAACGGAGTTCAAAATGGCGTTGTGGGCCGACCACAAGGATTTCAATTCACAATTGGAGAGTGAAAGAAGACGAATTGGAATACGGGCTAAATGAGCAGGGTTAACATTTTGAATAGGGTTACGATCAAGTTTCAATTGAGAAAGAGTCGAATCTCTTGGGAATTTGATACTTTCAATTTTAGAAATTTGGTTGCCTGATAAATCCAATACTTTGAGTTTACTACTAATAACGCCGTTTGGGATGTGAGTTAAAGAATTATTAGCAAGAATTAATCTTGCTAAAGTTGGATAACGTTTCAATTCGTTGATTTTTTGAAGACCACAGTCGCTGAGATCCAAAAGATACAAATGATCCATGTGGGCATCAAATGAGCCAAACTCACCCAAATCAAGATTACCATTTAATCTTAGAGTCTCCAGTACAATATTATAAGCAAAAAGATCTGCTGGAAGTCGTCCATGGAGATGATTATCCGAAAGATCCAAATGTTCAAGATGGCGAAGATTAGCTAGAGCTTTTGGTGAAATTTGATGAATACGATTGGTTCTCAGAATCAACTCTGTTAAGTGAGGTAATTCACTAAATGTTGTCTCATCAATGGATTCGAATTTACAATAAGAGAGGTCAAGTTTAATGAGATCGCGCAATACAACACCATTGAGATTATGTAATGGATTTCGTGCCAAGTACAACTGAGCCAGAGAGATGTTTTCAAAAAGACCCATCGGGAAGGAGGTCAATTCATTGCGAGACAAATCAAGTACTTCTAATTCGCCAAGTTCATCAAATATAAAACTAGGCAAATTCCCAATGAAATTACCTGAAATGTTTAGATAGGAAAGAGAAGGCATTGCTGAAAAGGAAGTAGTCGTGAGTTTTCCGCCAAGTGAACAGTCTGTAATAACCAACTCATCAAGGAACATATTTTTCAATATTTCATTACTAACAAGAATATCAGGATTTTGTTTTATAATCACTTTTCGCATTTGAGGATTTTGTTCAAATAAACTATTTGGAAATGTTGACAAATTATTATCAATTAAAGTGACCACAGTGAGGTCATTGAGTCCAGCAAAGGCCAACGGCGATATAGAGACAATTTTCGTTTCTATTATCTCAATCTTCAATGCCTTATTTAATCCACGTTTTTGAAAAAAATAATCATCGAGGAGGAGGTCGTCTTTGCCGTAAAATCGTACTACCACCGGGGAATCACTGGTGTAGTTAAAGTAGAGACTATCATCTGGGCAAAAAACATCTTCTCCACAATCTTCACTCTGGACATAAGTCACGAAGATGGCAAGAAGAAACCCAATAAAAATTTTAAAACTGGACCTCATTTTGTCCTAAAACAAAAAAGAAAAAAAATATATTACAATATGAAATAAATGTTTCTAATTTATTTAATTAAATATATATAAAATAAATTTATAGGATTTTTGAGAATAGTTTATTAAATCATAATTAAGAGCCAAATCAAATTTATACAATTGATATTATATATCTAAATTTATATTTATCAACTATTTATTATTTTAATTTCTTCATATACATATAAAAATAATGTCAAATACACGTAAATAATAATTTTTTATTTAATTAAAATTATTTTGAAATAAAAATAGGGTTGCCACCCTTAAGAGAAATTGACCATTTATTTAGAATTGCATTTAATCCAATTACTCATAATGAATATCATCAAGAAAGGTTTTACTTTTAGAATTACCTAGAAGATTTATTAACTTGTTACACACACATGCTGCAGAAAAAAAATATAAAAATAAAAAATACATAAAGATAAATATACAGTTATTGCCACCCTAGGCATACAGACAAAATAAAGTCATAGTATTAGCAATGTTTCAACTATAAAATCACTGAATTCACATCACATCTCCTCAGCCAAATTCGTTAACGTGATTATTATATTTTAAACTTTAACGAAAAGTTAGCAATGACTAGATGAGTGGCAACAACTGTATCCTTTGTAATTTACTTAATTTTATAGATCATTTTTTTAAATAATAGAAATTGATTTAATTAAAAAAACCTCTTTAATGATATTTTTCTACATATAGTATAGAGTCCCTGAAATAATTTATTAACGCCTTTGTTTGTTCTAATCAGATAATTAATAAATATCAAGCGTAGTTTATGAAAGAAAGAACAACAACAAAAACAAGTAACGAATAACAATTTATAATTTGTTTTTTTTAATATCTATCTATTTATATGTTATATAGATTTTTTCTTTAATATTTTATTATTGTCTACGTCTTTTTTTGGTTTACATATTTTTGGCCACCCAATTTGTCTCTTTTTTTGTTCTGATAATTTTTAATTGTAAATTTATATATAATATTGTTAGTCAAAATTTATTTCACATTAATATTTAAGTGGAAATTTTGCATTTCTACTAAAATTATGACAATTTAAAAAAAACATTCATTCTATTGTATTTTTCCTTCAAAAAACTGATTAAAATCTTATCAATTTTTAATTTATATATGTATAATAATTCAAATGATAATTATATATTATGAAGAATCAGATGAGATATTGTCACTACGTGTCTTTAAGCAGATATCACTCTGATATACAAATTAAAAAAAATATTTTGATAATATTATATTAAAATTATATGAATTATATATTTTTCTTTTTCAAAATTAGTAAATTTAGGAAGTTTTTGAAGATTTGAGCAATTTTTTTTTGTTACTATTTAATAAATTTTGAATCTCTGAATATTATTAATATAGTACATTGTAGAAAAGAAAAAGAGAGTTAATTGATTGGTTCATTGGTTGGTAAATCAAGAAACCCTCATGAGGCCATTCATTTATCCATTTTCCCTTCCATCCATATTGGACGGAAATTCCAATGCAAAACGTGCCAACAACGTTGCCAGATTGACCTCAATTAATATCAGATAAAATCACTTAACATATTATTTGTTATTTTTTTTACTCTCATGCATCTTCTCACTGATTCCATTAACATATATTTATTTTTATCAATGATATTTTACTTCCATATATCCTTTAATTATTCTACCCTCTCTGTTGGTTACGTTTTGGGGTGACCGAATATATTATCGTTTATAAGATTAAAAATATATTAAAAAAGTTAAAATTGATGTGATTACTTGAGTTATTGACTTATTATCATTAATTAAATTACAAAATTAAATAATTAATCCATTTTGATTTTGTGTTTGATTATGTATTCTCGATAATTACATTTAATGATAAAATCTATATTTTTAATGAATTCGATTATTCAATAAAAAATTCTTGGAGAAAATAAAATACATTTTTATTTAGCATTAAAGAGATTTTTCAAATTTATTAAATGGTATTAATACCATATCATTTGGTTTAAGCTACTTGAAAAATGTTTATATTCATACTTATGAAGAATTATTGAATTATTAAATTAAAGCGTATTACATTATAATAAAGCTGGTTATAATTATGAAAAATAGATAAGGATGGGAGTTTAGTCCTTATAGAGTCCTGGTCGTGGAATTTGAGTTTGAAGGAAGAAGAGACTAATATAATATGTACATCTAAGAAATAGACCCCCAAATATCGATCTTTTAACTAAAAAAAAACTTAATATATATATACAATTTTTGACGTTAAATAATTATATAGGATAGATTCATGATTGTGAAGTTGACTTGCACTTGTACATTGAAACATAGATAATAATATAATAATTCATTGATAATAAATGAATAGATAATTATAAAATCGAAGAATATGTTTTGATTTATATTTTATTAAAATGGGAAAATAATTAATATTTGATAAATTTTTATAGTTATAATTTAAGATTTACTTTATCAGATATTTTTTTATAAAATTAAATGTATTAGAAATGTTTTTTTTGTCCTACCTTCTGAAGTGTTATACAATTGCCATAGTATTTCTAATTAAAAAGAAACGACACTAATAAAAATTCTTAAGAGAATATAAATTCACAATTTTATCCTCCTCTAATCAAGCATAAAATGAAATGATATTTTTTTTTTAAAAAGGAAACATTTCCTCTATCATACCTATTTCTTATCTGTTTTTTTTTTCCAATGAATAAAAATAAAGAAAGAATAAGAAAAATGAATCTGCTGAGCAATGCATTCTTTTTATTGAAATGAAATCTTGACCTCATCATGAAAGAAAAATATGTATATATTCAATTGTATAGTATGCTATCTTTTACCAATTCATATTATAATCAATAACATATGAACTGGTAAAAATTAATAAAAAACAAGATTCAATTGTATATGTTAATATACAATTAAATGAAACAATAAATGAAGTGAAGGGTATTATTATTATTATTATTATTTATAAAAGACATATCGGTATTTCATCTTATTACCGCCAAATTGTATCAGTATTTATTGTGAGACATTTCGTTTTATTATTAGAAATAAAAATATTAAATAGATTACAACTAAATATTAAATAATAAATAAATATTTAATAAAAACAAAATACATACTAAATAATAATAAGTATAGAAACATCAGTTTTTGTTACATTTTTCCATAAATACGAGGACAGGTCAATAAGTCCGTGACTTTTGGAATTTCTCTTATCTTAAATGAAATGATAACACTACTCCTATCAGCAGGCAACTATCAGATGACTTTTAGTTTTTGTTTGACATCCTTTAAAAGCAGACTACCTTGTAATTTGAGAAGAATATGGAAAAAAGTGAATTTCCATGAAAATCCATGAATTTAGATACGTCTTGCCCTCTCATCTTCCCTATTCTCCGGATTTAACCTCGAGTAAATATTTCTTGTTTCCAAACCTGAAGAAATGGCTCGGCAGAAAGAGATTTGACTCCAGCGATGAAATCATCTCACAAACAAATCTATTTTGATGTCCTCGAAAAATCTTATTTTTTAGAAGGATTAAAAAAATTGAAGAAACGCTCAAAGGAGTCTACGTTGAAAAATAAAATAATTTTTTTATCCAAAAACCTGTGTTTCATTCATAAAGTCACTAAATTATTGACCTATCCTCGTAGTTCACAAATGATTCATACCATCAACATTTTTATGTATTAATATTGTTAATAAAATAATAAAACTCATTTTAAATGCTATTATGATCTTATTTCAACTATATTAAGCGTTTTATTCTTTTAATGAATTTATTTTTTAATTATGTTCACATATTAAATTTTAGTAAGAGCCTCAAGTACAGTTAACAAGCATTTTACCAGTAAACTATGTTTACAAAAATATATGCAATAATAATATTTATAAATATATAGTTAATATAATAAATACCACAATAATATAAACATAAATATCCAAAGTGGAACATCTGTGGTTCATTTCATGTTAATATTGTTATTAAAAATCCCAGTAACTTTCCATCTGTTTGCATTATAAAAATATTATAAGAAATTATAAGATAAACTTTGTATAAAATGAACTTAATATCTTGAAAATTAATTGGTTAATAAACTCGATTATTATAAATTACGCCCAATTTTATTTCTTAATTACTTTTTCGAAGAGAATCATGAAAAGTTATTTTTTAAAAATTATTTTTTTTCATAGTCTAAAAATATATATAAAATATTTATATAATCACATTCATTTGATTTATCAAATAACATTAGCTTCTTTATATCACTGTATGTTTTCAGAATATATTTAAAAATAAAAATATTTATATATATATATATATATATAAAAATAATTTAAATAAAATCTCAATGTTTGAAATATTTGATTGATCTCAGATTATAATTTTTTATTTTTTGGTAAGTAAAATTTCTTTCCATAATTATTATTATAAACTTAAAAAGACCCGCTAAGGCGGGTTTCTTTTCTAGTCTAAACTAATTGCTGAGAGATGACACCTTTTTAATTTCTAAGAAATCATTAAGTTTAAGATAAAAATATTCAACTTCTTTTCAAGATTTATTAAATCAAATAAATATTGTCCTTTTCTCATTTTTTCATGATGTTTCAAAATGAGAAGAGCCTGTTGGATATATTATTTACCTTTCGGCTAAACTAACGTTTCTCAACCTTTTTGGACCAAACGCCCACTATGTAAGACCGGCTTCATAATTCGCCCCCTATAAAATTTAACAGATAAAAATTGCATGATAATCTCTAATATAAGGTAGGTACACTTGATGATACTTAGAGCCATTTTTTGAGAACCATATTAAAAAGCGGAAATGTTTAAAAGCCTGATCGCAAAATCATCTTACCTTTTTTTAAGAGTTGAAAATGATTTCGCCCCCCAAAAGCGTATAATCAAATAATCGCCCCCTTTAAGATGTCGATCGCCCCCCCCCCCCCCAGGGGGAGATATCGCCCAGGTTGAGAATCACTAAGCTAAACTAACATAAGGTAACTTAATTACAGGAATGATTCATACAATATCGTGATTACGATTGCATCCCTCATATAGGGAGTACATGCCTTTCTGGTCGCCTGAGAAATGGTATTCAATTGTTAATTCAAATAAGCAAAGCTACTCTTAAAATAGTTTTTTTTTTCTATATTATAGATACTAACTCCCTCTTTAAAATCTATTTACTTTTAAAATTTTTCATTTTTGGGATTTTAGGGGGTTGCGGACATTTTTTCTATTTATTATTACTTAAAGAAGCAATCATCTCAACAAAATATAACTCAATTATATTATGTATGTATATATTTTTCAATTGTAGTCAATTAAACACGAAATTACAAGAATAGAACAATTTTTATTTTTAAATTATTTTTTTCAAAAAATGTTCATATCATTATTAAGATTTTTTAAAATTTTAATTGTCCAAACTTTTCAGGTAAAATTTAACTTTATGATTAAATTCATTTTTAAATAAGTATTTTAATATTTTATGTCCCTTTTCACTAGAAGAAATAATAACAAGATAAACCAATGGAAAAACAGTCATCGTCACCCGGGAGGAAAGAATAAAAATAATTTGTTATAATATTAATTTTATTAAAAACATAAATAATTAATAATATTTATTGATTTTAGCATACATCAATCTAAATTTTAGAAAAATAAATTCAAATCTTTTTCAAAATTCAATTGAATAGATGATTATTTTTTTACCTCAATCTACTTTCTTCTAGAATTTCATGTTGTATCAACTTTCAGAGTAATAATTATTTCCATATTAAAAATAGATTGAATGAAGTACGTATTTATATTTCCTTTTATACTCTACAAGCTGATCAGCCCACCTACGACGTTCTTTCCTGCGCCCACCTGGACACCCTTCCATGTTTGTTAGGAGGTTAATCACCATAGTATTTCTTTATAGTTTTGAAATTCGAATATTTTAAGTATATAGTTTATTTAATATAGTGCACACTGAATATTTCATTATGAAAACAATTTTATATCATTATAAAAAATATTTAATGCTCTTATATTATATTATATAAACAAAGGCATTTCCTTATGGCAAATATTCTGAGTCTTATAATTTTTTGTTTTCAAAATATGAAATAAAATATACCAGTGCTTTTGCAATATCTGGACCAAATTTTATTTTAATCCGTTTTCTTATAAGTTACTTACAAACATAAAGACTTAAATTTTTTCAGAAATAAAAAATTATTATTTAATAGACTATTAAAAGACAAAAATAAAATTTTACTAATAAAAATAATGAAACGTAAGAAATTTTATGACTTTTATCACTGCTTTTTAATCTCTAGAAAGTTTATTTTTATTTATTTTGAAAAAAATAATTTGTATGAAAGGGCTCCAAATTTTGTTTTTCCCGTGGCACTCAAACTCTGACTTATGCATAAAATATTCAGAAAATATATTCATATATTATTATTATATTGTATTATATTATAAAGAAGTTAAAATGAACCTTCCAAAAGTTCATTTTATTCTTTACTTCGATTTTCTATAATAGATATAAAACAAAATCAGAAAAGATGGAAATGACTTCCGAATTGAAAATCTATTAATTAATTTATATTATAGACTGTATTGCTAATTTTTAATAAAGTATATTTATCATGCAAAAATAATATCTAATTTCCAATGTTCATGTTGTAAATTCTGAGGACAATTTCATTTTTTTTCTGACCATCGATGTATTCTGATCTCTTTCTTGTTCTCGTTACTCTGTCGGTCTAGGTCTGTTCCACCTTTTTTATATAATATTTATGCTACCATCAACGACCAGAACGAGTACTCAGTCATCAGTAGACATAGAAACAAGAATCTATTATATAATATGTTTATTTGAACATTTCAATACAAACAAAAATTATACATTTAATACAATAATAGAACAAGAAAATTAGTAAAAATGTATCATTAGTATTTAAGACTAATACTTGTATTAATGAAAATTGCTATCATAGCATATATATAGTAATATATAAAATGTATTTTACGAATGTCAAAGTAAAAGAAAAATTTAAAATTTATTTAAAATCACTCAATTTAGTTTATTTGAATAGATTAAAAAAGTTTCATTAAAAAACAAAGATAATTTAATATATTGTTTATATATAATTATAAATACTTAATGCAATGGTGGATGCAGCAATAAGTAGTCAATTTTTTATGAAAATAACGAATATTTATTTATAAAAAGTCTAAAGGTAATTAATTCTTAAAAAAAATTGAGTTCCAAAATTTTAATCACATTTTGCACTTTCAAATTTAACAAAGAAATATTTTTCCTTAGTAATATGAACTGATATTGACGTTCAAGTGTTAATTTACTCTTCCAGATAATCTATTATATATATATGTAGAATAAACAGAGATAGAGAATGATAAGAGAACTTGAACATGATATGATTCAAAATGTTCATAGAAAAATACATTTTTATAATATTTCGTAATATATTTATGAATATAAGCTTTTAATAATTTCAATATATATTATGAATATATTTCATTTTTAATTATATATATTTTTATATTCTAAATGTTACGAATACAATTAAAAAAAAATATTGAATAAAAAACCGACTATGATATTTGGGTATTTCTTTACGTTTTGAGACCTGAATAATTAATTCATGGCATCTTTATAATTTACTTTTGAAATTGCATGTAAATGAACACTGCTTCATAGTGATTTAATATTAAAATTTTGTTTATAAATTCTCAAAGAATTAATTATTTTTTAATAAATATTTTAGAAAAAAATATAGATAGACTTAGGTAATTATGAAATTATAAAAATAATATTATAGATAAGATGTTTTCTAAATAAAATTATTATTTAAATTCCTAAGTTTTTAAATTTTTAAATATCCAAAAATCACTTTAAATTTAATTTCTCATATTTATATTTTCTATATAATATTTATTCAGAACTCTAATTTTGTTCAAGAAAATGGGACTAAATTTGTAACGCCATCAAATTAAAATATACCTGTAAACATTCACAAAATTTTATTTCCCGACTGGTAAATTTTGGGTTTTAAAAACAAATAAAAAATATATGTTCAAGACTTTATTATTAATTTCATATAAAATTTTTTTATACTGTATTAAAACTATTTTAACGAATAAAAAAATTTAAAAATAAAAAGAAAGTTTTTTTTACGTAGAAAATTCTTTTATATTCCATCATTCTTTTTTTGTTCTATTTGAGGCCACCCACAGTCGGGGACTTTAACGACCGAAAGAACAAAGCAAATCCCAAGCAATCTTATAGAATTTAGAATTTTAAGAATACGTATATAATATATATATAAGTATTATTTTATATATAGATAAGAAATGTATATATATATATTAAATTTATTGTTATGTTAGTGCGATAAGAGTTAACTAAATATGTCATTGAAAATGACTATTAAAAATCGTCATTGAATATAATTAATTTTCAATTGTATTTTGTAATTAAATTTATTTATGATATTACTTTTAAAATTTAAACAAATTAACTTACCTTTGTTTCTGTGGATGGTAGGCCTCACGGGGCTCACTGTAAGGTTTTAGTGGAGAGTGTCTCACATAAAAAGTTGCATTCAATGCAAGTTTCCAAACTCGACTGATTGTTTGCTGTTCAGGTGCTGCTGCGTCATTTCAGGTGCCCCTTTCGGGGAAAACGAGAGGGCGCCTCCCAACTGCTTTCATGTTCCCTTCCCCCCACCCCCTGTCCATCCCACATCTCATCTTGAAACATCTGTTCTCTCAGAAAGAGTGAAAAAAATTAATTCCGCCCACACGTCTATAAATAGATTCTGTATTGAGAGGCAAAATTGAATTATTTTTATTAAATACAAATTATAAACTAAAAAAAATAATAAAAATATTTTTTCATAATAACAAAAATATTTATATAGAATAAGTATTTTAATAATTTTACTAATATGTTTTTTGCTTTAATGTTCTTAGCTTCCAAAATATGTACCCCTTTAAATTTAGTACTCTTATATATATATATATACAATTTTTAATCTAAAGAATAAAAATAAACTGTTTAAATAGTAAAGAAGGCAAATGCTCATTCATCATGTCATCAATACACCATCTTCGATTTCGAAAAGCCAAATATAAATATTATTTGATGTATTTTTCTAGTACTATTTTTGGCGTATTTTTCTTTTTAATATTCTTATAATATAGATTTTTATAATTTTTATTTTTGGAATCTGAAAAATAGAGAAACATTTAATTGTTAAAAATACAATTCAAAAGTTTCATTTTGTGCTTTATAATTTGTATTTTAACACAATCCTAAATTTAACATTGTTGTTGTTAATCTGCATTTCCTCGACACTTCTCCATACCCAGACAGCATTTTTATTTTTTAAATTTTAAATTTTACAAATTATTTAATAAAACTAAAATTTTGATCTATTTTAACATTTCATGGTTAGAAGCAATATATATATATATATTTCTTGACAAGATAAAATTTTATATTGAGAAAAAAGATAATAAAAATTATTTATATATTAATTATAAGAATGAAGTTTTAGAAAAACAACACAAATTGCTAAATTATTTGTTAAAATGACTGTTATTTTTGTAATCATAAAATTATTACTCAATTTATATTATTATTAAATTTAAATTTATTTTTACAATGTTAGATCAGCCACTGCGAACTTCAGGATGTGGAACCTAACCTTTAAAGGATAAAAAAAGGAATATGGCTTTATTAAAAAATTATAATAAACAAGTTTATTAATATGTACAAATTTCTTATTTATTGTATTTTAAATATAAAGAACTTTATATTTAATTACTCTTTTAAATTTGTAATTATACAAGAAAGATAATCCATTCATACATAAATGACATTCATAAGATGCACGCAGACTAGTGAAACAATTGAAATTATCCAAAGTTGCAACTCTTATCCCCCCTCCCCTCCCACCCACCATTTAACCCTTTTCAAATAAAAAACAAAATGAATATTAATTATAAAATCATTTCAATTCATTAATTATTTATATATTTCCCCTGGCAATTTTTTACATTAATTTTATATTTTTACATATTTATTATATATATATATATGTACAATGTCTTATGTTTGTGTATTGGTAATAAATCAGAAACATATTTTCCATTTTGATTATAACCTATTTAAAAAATATAATTCACGTTGAAATGATTTAATAAGAATTAAAAGTTCAATTAAAAGATATGTTTTTGTTTGTTGTTTTATATATAATTATATATATATATTTCAATTTTATTTAATATTGAAATTAATAATTTATTATTTACCAAATTTCGATCATCCTGACTTTATAAATTAACATTGTTTCTCTGTATAAATTCTCAAAGAATATTTAAATTTGCAGAAATAAATAATTATATTTATATATATATTGAAATGATAGAAGAAGAAGAAAAATCAAATTATTGTTATTATATATAATAATGGTGTAATATATAATATAATAAAAATATAATTATTTTAAGTATCATAAACAATTCATTAAATGCGTGGAATAAGTGAGATCTTGAATTATATACTTGTGATCGTCAAGAGAAAAAAATGTTATCGATAACGCAATTGAACTTTTGTTCTGAGAAAATATAACAAATATCAGAAATTTTGACAAGTAGTATATATATATATATGCATATATATATAGTTTAACTTTTGTTTAAATTTAAACTATTATTTTTAAAATAATTCACTTATTAAAATTATAAATAACTAATTTATTTTTCTATCTGATTTTTAAATAAACCATTTAGAGAATAATCCAAATAAAATCTAATTACCTATATTTTGTATTTTATATATTTAAAGTATATTAAACATATTATTAAATTAATAATAATAATTAATTTCAAATAGTTTAACAGTTATTAACAAATCATTATTAAAAATTATTTTTCAAAATTAAAAAGTATTATTTAATATAGTCAGATCATTTATATTATTTTGATTTTATTGTTGTATATTAATATTGATGGAAAAACAATTTACAAAAAACAAAGAATATTAAGAGTTGAATCCAGAGAAATGAAGGCCATTTCATATATTTCCTTCCCTCTGAAGAAAACTCTATTATCTATATTTATATATATATATATAGATATATATATAAATAAAGCAAAAAGTGTTTTTAATAAAAATATTGAAATTAGGTATATTTTGAAATTCTCAATATTTTGTACTTTATAGTTTAAATTAAAAGCAGATTTTATAAATATTTTTTTTAATAAAATAATAAATAATATTTATTTTTATAAACAGTCCTGAGACACAGCCATTAATTAAAATGAAACTTAAATTGAAAAGGACTTCCATGATGAAAATGATGAAAAGGAAAACCTTGTTCTTGTTGGGATTCAGGATCAAGTGGATCATCTCCGTTGTCAAACTTACGCCGTTTTTCTAGAAAATAAAAATAGAAAAATTTAGTTTTGGTAATCTTGGTAAAAAGACATAATAAAAATATATGTGCTTAAATATTTTAATAATATAATTTATATTTCTAAATTTCTAATATATCGAAGAGAGATACAATTATCTAGTTTTATTCTTGTAAAAGTTGTATATCTATATCAGTGTTTCCCAAACTTCTTTATGCCATGCCCCACCTATACAATTCTTATGTCCCCCTAAGTAACATATACATAATTTTTAATATTAAAAAATTAAATTGCTCAATTAAGAAACTTAAATGAAGCAATCACTAGGAAGTTATTAACCAAACTCAGTAAGTAAATTTTCAAAACATATAATGAAAAACTAAAATTCAAATTCGAAATAATTTTAATAAAGATTTTTTTATATGAATATTTTAATTTAGTGAAATCCTTGCGAATGATGCTTGCTGAAGAGAGATTTTATGATAGGTTTCAATATGGTTAGCCTCAGTTTCAAGTCTCCCCGTTCTGTTATATCCAGACAATTTCTTTTTTTTACAGTAAATCATTTATAGCATTTATTTAAATGGCCCAGAGCAAAAGGGTTAAACTCGTGTCAGGTCCATTTTCGAATTGCCCTCTGGGGCGTGGGCCTCACGTTGGGAAACTCGGATCTATATGTATATAATGAATATGAAAATAAGTCTCAGATCTTTAAAAAAAACAGAAGTTTTTATTATGAAATTCTGATATATTAAAATATATTTTTGAAGTGAAACAGTGTACTATAAACGAAAAAAATTTTGAGACCCCAAAATTAAAATACAATTAACTATGCATCACAATATTCTTAAAGAGACAAGAAAATTGTTAAAACATTTAATCATTAGTTTAAATTTGATAGTTAATGTAAACACAATAATTAATCATTATAATTGTCAATATTTAATATATATGAATATTTCTGACTATAATGATCAAAGGTGCTTATAATTAAAATATAATAATAAATTATTTTTATAATTTAAATTAAAAATGCAAATAAAAACATTAGGTTTTTTAATATTAACACCAATTGGAGTGGGATATATATACTGGAAATTTGCTGAAAAAAAATATGTATTCCCATTGGAAAAAGACAAAGATGGAATTATTGAGATTTTGAAAAGTTCATCCGATTCAAATGAATACATCAATAAAATGAAAAAAAGTGAAATGGATTTTCAACGAGAAAAATCGATTAAAACAAAAGATTAGAACAATGTAAATAAAAGATAAATAGATAATTTGTAAAAATAAATTTTGTAAATTAATTTGATTATACATATTTTTCGAGGAAATTGATTTTCGTATAATTATTTTCGTTTAATTATTCATAATAATAAAGAGGAAAATAAATATATATATGAATATGGATAATGTAAAATAATAATAATAATACTTTTTACTATCTCGCCAGAGATAGTATTGCGATCATGAAAATTTTCGATGTCGAGATTTTGATGTTTTTATACGTTTTGAAAGTCCCTGAGTCATTTTCACTAGGGTTGAGAAAAATGCCTGTGTATGTAGATAATATTACGAAAAAAACGGTTTGAGCTAGAATAATGAAATTTGGTATACGGGCATTATTCATTTTGAGAAATGTAGCTCAACCGGAAGAGGGTCATTACCCACGTTTTGTTTTTTTTCTACTAAACTGACCGTAAAAATAAAGATATATGTTTGATAGTTTTTCACGATTAAAAATTGTATAAAACTACTATATATAGAATTTCAGCTTGATTAAATTGCTGAAAGTACCAGAATTAATTTTTTAACACTGCAAATCACGCGCCAACACTTGACGTGGGATTTCAACAAAGAGCCAAACATGCGCTGGTTTAATAAATATTATTTATTAATTTTAATTTATAATTTATAATTAATTAAATTTAATTTAATAATAATATATGATATTTAATCCAATTCAAATTGCGAGATAGTCGAGTAGAGACACTCCAGCTTATTTAATGATGTAGCAGTGTAGCAGTCTGATTAAAATATCTCATTTTAAATTTTTAAGTCTAGAAAATCTAAAAAAATTTTATCGAGTATGAAAATGAAAAAAATATTTCATCATCAATCAGAAGAAATATTTAGTTTTTATTTCTAAGAAACTTTGTATAATATATGTTTCAAGCGTATCTTAAATTTTAATTTTAGTTTATATATACATTCCCAATTTTTAATGAAATTTTCTCTAATTATTTTCTTTTGAAATATAATCTTTACAATTAACTAATAATCATTTTCATACTTACCATCATCTGTTAAGACTTCTTTGGCGGCAGCAATGTCAATAAACTTTTTCTCTGCCATTTTCTTCTCATCCCCTTGAAAATTATCAGGATGCCATTTTTGAGCAGCTTTTCTATTAAAATAAAACAAACAAAAAAATTAACAAATAACAAAATCATTGATTTTTGTTTTAAAATAATTTTGAAGAATATATTCACCTGTATGCTTTAACAATCTCTCGTTTGGTGGCAACTCGTGATACATCTAAAATTTTATAATAATCTCTTTTTTCAGATTGTTTTTGAAGTTTTTGTGCTCTTTGTAGACCTTCTTTTGCTCGCATAAGTTCTGGTTCAATTTCTAATGCTTCTTGAAAATAATGTATTGCTAAAAAATTAAATTGTGAGTTAATTACCATTAATTTAATAATGAATTAATTATTAGACTTTAAATGTTATTAAACTAATTAATTCTCGTTGATTTTTATTCAAATGGTTATTATTATACATCATACGTGTTTCTTTTTAAATTGTTTGCTATGAAACTCGGTAGTTGAGACAGTGGCTCATTAAAGGCTATTAGCACGGCATTGCTTAGCAAGATTCAGGTTTAGTTTACGGGAAGTTAATTTATATCGTGAATATGACAAAATACTCACAATTGATCGAATTTGAAAATAATGTCTGCATAAATTCAATGACTATTAACATCTTGCTGAAGAGTTTCGTTTATAAACACTAGTAAATTAGAAGATAAAAGTTAAAATCTTACTTTCAATCATAGTTTCTCCATGTCTACTTAAAACAACTCAAAACTAAAATGGCTTCTCTGGCAATACGGGGTACACTTATTGACCTTTAGAATACGTGTAATGTCTACATGTACTGAGAAATTAAGCTAGCCCATTTTAGGAGCCGACTCATCGATAGTCTATGGCGACGTGGCCAATCTTTTAAATCAAACCATTACAATATAATTTTTAAAACTCATTAAACTTGGTGAGGATCCCAGGATCTCAAGTTTGGCGGACTAGGATTTTTCAAAATTAATGGCAGTAGATTTGTTAATAATTTGTACCTTAAAGTTGCAAAACAATGTTGAGATTTCTTAAAACATTTTGGAATTTTTCAATTCATTAATTAATTTAACAAAATTGGTAATTTAAAGACTTTAATAAAAAATTGAATAAACTTGTTTATGTTACCATCTTCAAACATATCAGCATTGATATAAGCATCGGCAAGATCACAGTAAACACTTCCTACTGGTTTAATTTCTTGAGCTTCTTTGCAAGCCGTTATTGCTTGTGATTTTTCATTAAGTTTTGAAAAGCATTGACATTTTTTTTCTTTGGCAAGGAATTGTACTTCTTTCTCAGAAGATTCTGCCCGCAGAATCTGAATAAAAAATTTAAATTATTCGAGGTAATTTCAATTCTTTTAAAGAGATGGTTATTTTTATTTCTATTTACTTTTTTATTTTATTCCATTTGTTTAAATTTTTTTTGAAAATTGTAATAATTAATACGTTATAAATTAATCAATGATTAGTAAAAAAGTAAAATTAATTGATACCTTATTCGCCAAATCAATGCATGTCTTATGATCTTGAGAAAGAATAGTTTCTTGAAGCTCAATAATTAATTTATCTATTTTTTTAATTTTTTTATAAAATGGAAAACAGTCTTTATGTTCTGGGTCAAGTCTAAGACATTCGCGAATTTCCCTAAAAGATAATAAATATTTTATTTTAATAAAATTTGAATTTTAAAAAAATAAACTTTTTTGATTAGAATACTTTAACGCATTATTAACTTCTCCTTGTTGATAGAGAAGTTTTGATAAGCGAAAATAGCCGACAGTATGATCAGATATAAGTTTTGTAGTTGAACGAATATCAGAAATAGCTGCAACTAGGTCCCCAAGGGCTACATGACTTTCTGCTCGGAGTTCACGTAATTCAGATGACCATGGACACACCTAAAATAATATTCAATATATAATATATTTTTTTTAAGCCAGTTATAAAATATAATGGAATACCTCAATTATCCGTGTGAGAAGTTCTATAGCTGCTGCATGATCATCTCCTCTGATATATGCATGAACCAAGGCTATATTTTCTCGGGTGGGTTCAATTTTAAGTATACCTTCGATGGCTTCATCATTTTGAGGCTCTACTTTATTCTAAAAATAAAAATAAATATATATATATATGTATGAGTATACTAAGACATTAATTTTATAAAATTTATTATAATGAGTCAATAAAGAGAAAACTTTTTTATAATTTCATTTATTATTTGTGTAAAGGTCAAATCGTTATATAATGCATCTTGTTAAATTTAAAACTTAAAATTTTTAAACCTATTTTCATTCAATTATTGAGAGGGGAATCCGAGTGTTATATATATGTTATTTATTATATAAATAAATTAAAATTATATTTTAAAATTTGTAGTATTTTTAACTTAATATTATTTCTATTAAAATAAGAAATAAATTTAATTAATTTATTACAATTTTTTAGTGGATTGTTTTCAATTAAGACTGAAATGCTTCTCTCTTTCTGCTTTCTAATCAAATTTAAAATACCCTATAAATATTATTATTATGTGTGATTGGTATATTTATCGATTTATATTTTCTTAATAAAAAAAAATTTCTACATTTAATTTTTCTTAATTGGAATACTTTTTATTTGTAGTTAACTATATAATAAAAAAAAGAAAATATGACTTACAACATCTTTAAAATCTTTTAATGCATCATCAAATTGTGCTTGTTTCAAATGGATTTGTCCACGTTTTAATCTCGCCTGGTTAAAAAACACAATAATTAAGTTTGATTTGTGTTATGTTATATATTTAATCTATTTCTATACAATCACATTACTTACAGAAGTAAAGTCTGGTTTCAAAATAAGCACCTTATCAAGATCATTTAATGCAAATTTAGATTTTCCTAAGGCTAAATAAACAGTACCTCTTTTAAAATATGTTAAATAGTTATTTGGATCACCCTCTAGAAAAGAAATGAGAACATTAATAATTAATTAAAAAATAGACATTATGATGATGATTAATTTTAAAATTCTTTGAGTCTGTATTAATATCATGATGAGTAATCAGTATCCAAAGGCATATTTTAAGAATCTTTAAATTTATCGTTAATTTTTTAATAGAAATATCTTCTAGATTTTATATTAAAACTCCTATGTGTGTAATTTAAGATTTTTAATATTATTAATTATTGATATAATATTTAATTATTAATTAACATTATTTTAAACGAATAAATTATAAGTGTATAGAATATTTTATTTCTAACTATAAATTTTAATGTAAGCTCTATTTTATATAGATAAAAATTTAATTATTTCAAAAAGAAAAAAAATTAATTTAAATATTTTTTAGAAATGAAAGTAAAATAAAACTTTTCATATCTCAATATTTCATGCACATAAAAAAATAATATAATAATAATAAAACGAGTGAAAAATATGTTATTAATTAAAATTAAAATAAACTTTTATCTAAAATGAACATTGAATAAATCTATTCACAAAAAATGACAATAACATGTTTCATAGTTAATTATTTATATAATAATTAAAAAATACTTAAATTTCAAAATAATTTATATTGCGTTTATTATAGAAAAAAGTGTACTTGGTTTTAAAATAAATTTATTATATTCAAATATTGGGATAAAAAAAATTGATATCAAAACAAAGTAGGTATGACTAAATTCTATTAATATTTTAAATAAAAATTTACGAATTATTTTAGAAATTATATATTTATTATGAAAAACAATGAGTTTAATTAATTCAATATGTGATTAATGAATAATTATATACGTTTGATTAAAATAATACTTGCCGACTGCTGCATGATAATGTGACAAGGCATCTTGAAATTGGCCTCTACTTAAAAAATCTCTACCCATTTCAAGATGTTTATCAATTTCTGATTGAGAGGCACTATCACTAACTACAGAATAAAATATTATAAATATTTTGACATTAAAAAAATATAAAAAAAAATAAATATTTAAAATTACTTACTATCAAGAAATAATTCGAGTAGAAAAAATATTAGAAATGTTGAACTCATTCTAAATGAGGTAGTTGCCCACGTACTAACATCCATTTTTTTTATTAATAAAATTTTTAAGTTTATCTTATAAATGTCATAAAATATCTATAGTATCCATACAATTCCGGCGAGAAGATGTCCAAATGATGATGGTTGATGGTCGTGGTCTATTTCTATTGGTTGACCACTGCTAAAACTTTATAATTTCTACGATAGATGGCAGACAATGTTAATCTCGATAGCACTATTCTTACGTGGACAAATCAGCATTCAAAAACACTTATATACCATAAATATACCTCTTATTACTATACTATACCAAATGGTCTTTCTAGCCGAGGTGCCTCGAGTTTCAATTAATAATAATAATATACTACAACATATTAATATATATATAAATAATTTTAATAAAATATTACATAAAAAAACAAATTATGAAAAATTCTTTGAAATATTCAATATAAAATATACAAATAATTTCACTAAGAATATTAAAATTATTATTTATATTTTAGCTATAGATGTATAGAATAAATAAATGAATGTTCGCATTTTATACTTAGACAATTTTCTCTGCTGTTAATTTTAAAATTCGATCATAATATTATAGTTGTCTATATTTTATTTCTATTAACGATGAGAAAGCGTTAGTTGTTAAAATAAAAAAATTTAATGTACTTTGAAAATTCCTCTTCTGGGTAGTTCACAGGTAATAAAATTTATCTAAAATATCATTTGGCATTGATTTAAAAGAAGATAAAAATTACATCGAATTAGTATATCAATATAGAATGGATTGCAACTACACTTAAAAACATAATTTCGGCTTACAACAACTTTTTCGTTTTTGATTTACATCCAAAGACACTGACTATTATTTTAGACTGGGGAAGTGAATTATTGATGAAAACCAAAACTCGAATTTTTCATCGATTGTGCAATACTTCCCCTCTATATATTATAATATATTCAAATATAGGTAAGTGAAATTAAAAATGGAAACGATTCATGATAAGTAGATAGACTTACATCATCACCTTTCAGAAAAGATTCGATTTTATATAGTTTTATTGCAGATATTAATTCGATGTTTTTCATGCTCAAATCATGGGGAATCCTAACATCTAGTTTCTTTTTTGTAACCAGCTTTATGTAAATAGTTTAAAACCGTTTTGTGGACAATACTTAGTTCATTACCAATATGAAAGCTGCTAATAGCTAATATGCCTATTTCGCTTGACTTTTCCAAAAATTGCATCAACTATTTTAATGAATCATATCATAACAGGTGATGAAAAGTGAGTCAGGAACGACAATCGAAAGCGACAAAGGTCGTGGACAAGGGATGGTGAGCCATCTCAATAGTTTGCAAAACTCAACAAGTATATGGTGAGCCTGGAAGGAAATCGCTCACTATGAGGTACTTATAGGTGGTCAGACGATTACTGCACAACTCTGCTGTGAACAGCTAGAGAGATTAACGCCAGGTATTTGAAAGAGAACGGCCCGAATTATATAATAAGAAAGGCGTCGTCTTCAATCATGACAGCGTCAAGCCATACACTTCTATAATTTCTTAGTTAAAAGTTACAAGAATTTGGTTAGAAAGTTTTAATAGACCCTCCATTTAGTCCAGACATAACACCCTCTGACTATCAATTATTCTGATCTCTCCAGAACTTACTTAATATAATTAAACTGGATTCAAAAGAAGCCTGTGAAAAACACTTGAAGCATAAACCATAAAAATTTTTTACCCTTGACAATATTGTTCTGCCCGAAAAATGGCAAAACATTGTCAATAAGAATTACGCATATTTGATTTAAATAATTTCTTTATCATATTAAAACAGCAGTATAATTTTACTGAAAAATGATGCCAACTTTCTTCCTACTCCAATATTATAATGGGTCATCTAAATGTATTTTTTAATTTTGCCAATAGTTGGTATTAGTTAACATGCAACGGTAACCACCAATTTTACACGCTTTGACAGCTGACATGTAACACTTCATTTCTTGTGTTGACAGTTTTGTTATGTATTGTTTTGCTTAAATATTAAAAAAATTCGAAAATGAGTGGAATTTCTGCAGAAATCCGTCATGCGATGCATTTTCACTATAGAAAAAACTACAATGCATCAAGAATCATGCAGAGAAAAGTATGCCATTTGCTCTGAGGATTCCATAATTGATCATACAGTACGTAATTGGTTAGAACATTTTCGTGGCGAAAATTTGGATGTGAAATATTTGCCTCGCTCCAGCCGACCTCTCACTGAAAAAGTTTACCAAATTAGATTATCAAGATAGACCGGCATGCAGGCCAGGATTTCGCTGACGAAAATCAACCATCAAAAATTTTGGAATCACTTGAAAAAGGCTAACTGCTCAAAAAATCTTAATGTTTGGATGCCACATGAATTGACTATGCGAATTTTGATCAATTTTTTTGATATCTGTGAAACGTGTAAATTGAAACAAAATGGACTCATTTCTCAAAAGATAAATAAAGGGTGATGCAAAATGGATAAAATACGAGAACATAAAAGGCAAACGATCGTGGTCGAAGCGTAATGAAATGTCACAAACGTCGATCAAGCCCGGATTGATGGTCAATAAGGTTATGCTGTTTGTATGGGATTGTGACGGAATCGTCTACCATGAAATTTTGGAGTCTGGCCAAACGTTCAGCTCTCCACTGTCAGCAAATGACCAGATTAGACCAGAACATAATCTGCCAGAATTGATCAATAGAAAAAGTGTTGTGTTCCACCACGACAATGCTAGGACACACACATATTTGATAAACCGGCAAAAAAACTGACAGACCTTGAATGGGAAGTTATGATACATATACCATATAGCCCGGACATTGCACCATCTGACTTCCATTTGTTTCGGTCTCTGTAAAACTCCCTTAATGAAAAAGTGCAGCCGAAAACAATGTCGCCAAGTTTTTCACCGATAAACCACATAAGTTTTACAATGATAGAATTATGAAGCTACACGAAAAATGACAAAAGATCATTTATAATAATGGACAATATGTACTTAAATAATATCGATTTTCAATAAAACAAAATTCCGAAATGATAAAAAAGTCGGAAAATACTTTTAGACAACCCATTATATTAAGTTAAAAGTCAGATTAGTTTTAGACTTTTAAATAATTTTGTTTACAACAGTTACTCTGAAACGATATTAAAACATAATAATTGTTTATTATAAGAAAATATATTTTTTTATTGTTCATTATTCACATTAATTATAAAATGTATTAATATTTTTTTAAATTTTTATGTTATTATAGCTTATATCCTGTACAAAAAGATGGCGCGTTAAGTCTGGAAAAGAATCACCAGGAGTTATTTAAATAAAAATTTCTAGCTTATATAAAATAAATAAATAAAAAAACAGTGTGTTTATTACAATAAAATATATTTACTATCTTATATAATATTTTTAACACTTAAGAAAATAAAGAAATAACTTAATTTTAATTCTTAAATGATTATTCATATGCTTACCATAATTGTGTTTTCTTAAAAAGGGACCAATTTGGAGATTTGCTCAAAATAGGACTAAATGTACCAAATGAGCTGATATTCAGCAATTATTATGACAAAAAAAACAAATTCAAAAAATTTTTACCGTTTGCCCACAAAATTTTCAAGCGAGTGTCAAATCAATAAAACTTTTTATTTAAAAATTATTAATATTTATTTTTATTATTATTATTTAATTTAGTTTTTATTACTAGAGTTAACTCTCTTCAATAATTCCTTGTTATTTTTAAATAGGGCCAGTAGACGCTATTTGTTTTTCAAGTAATCTATTTCTTTGTTTAATACGAGGGCAGGACAATAAGTCCCTGACCCTTTGAATGAAACACAGGTTTTTGGATAAAAAATTATTTTATTTTTCAACAGTCTTCTTTACACACTGTCCAACGTAAAAAAAAACAAAAAAACGAAAAGACCCAGCTGGTTCAAATTTCATAGTTGCCTGCTTACAGGAGCAGTGTTATCATTTCATTTAAGAGAAGTGAAATTCAAAAGGTCACTTACTTATTGACCTGCTCTCGTACGTTCTTCAATATTTATCAATAGGCCAGGACAAAATGGCAAACTGACCGAGGGAATAACTTAATCTTTCAAATACTAATTCTTGATAATTAAGAAGAATTCTCAGTAATCGATTTTATATTTTGTTTTTTCATAAAAATATTTAATTATTCCTTCATTTAATATCAATTATATTACCTTATTTTAAAATAAACTGGAAAAAATAATTAATTTTACAATTTTTATTTATTATTTATTAATTAATACAATTTTATATACGATATTATTTATTAATATTAAATGATTTTTATTTAAATATTTTTATTAATTATTATATTCTTTTAGTTTTAAGAAAAAGAAAAATTATGCCCTTATCTTTCTCTACATCATTGTTTCCTTATCTTCCATTATATTCATGTAAGATTAAATAAATAAAAAAAGTTTATTTCTAGGCCCTATTCTCTTTTTTAATTAAATAATTTTTAATTATACCTATATGTTATTTTTAAAAATAGTTAATTATTTTCCAAATGGTCTTTCAACGTACTCTCCTTTGAGCTCTATACACTTTAAGTAATTTTTTTATCTGTTCCAAAAAATAAGATTTGTCGAGGTCATCAAAATAAATTTGCTTGTGAGTTGATTTCATCGTTGGAGTCGAATCTCTTTCTGCTGAGCCATTTCTTCAGATTTGGAAACAAGAAATAGTCACTCAGGACTAAATCCAGAGAATAGGGGTGCGAAAGAGCAATTCCTATCACAATTCATGGATATTCATGAAAATTCACTTTTTTCCATTTTTTTTCTCAAATCACCAGAAAGTCTTCTTTTAATGGATGTCAAAAAAAACGAAAAGACCCAGCTGGTTCAAATTTTGGCAGGAGTTGGCTGATAGTTGCCTGCTGACAGGAGCAGTGTTGCTATTTCAAGAGACGCAAAATTACGGCCTATTGACGTACCCTCCTATTAAGTTACCTGATTAAAAGTGGCATGATAGAGAGTAGGTCTTGAAATTGAATCAATATAGTTGAAAAAATTACTTTATTATTTAGGTAAAAATTTTAATATTCTATTCTTAAAAAGGAGAAAATAAATTAAGAAAATTTGAAAATAAGATTTTTTTAAGTATTTATGGACAAAATAAACAAATAATAATCACTACAAAATGACAGATATTGCAAAAGAATAGTTATGATGATGAAAAACGAGAAAATTTGTTTATAGGGAACTCATTGATGGACGCAATGAGCAGACAATATTAATAAAAACATGGAAGAATTGGGAGATGATTGATATGAGTTTGAAGGATTTCAGAATTGGGACTGTTTCGAGTTTAGAAGCGAGGATGAGATATAATAGAAAAAAATATAGAAATAACAAACCAAAAACTTTTTTCATAACAATACCTCCCTTACTATCGTCGGTCGGTAAAAATATAAAAATGATCTCACAGAAAGTTTTCCTCAAGTCATTTGCCAAAATCCTATTTATTGCGACCTTTTTTTTGTAATTACAAAGTAAGTTTATTAGAATTGTCAAAGAATTTAGATATTTTTCACATTTTTATATTTTCTATATACAATCCACACTGAACCTTGAATTCATTTCAATGTATGATATTAAAATCAAGTAAATAAATAAATTAATAAATAATTAAACATTATAATGTATTGTAGAATAATAGATTAATGAAATAATGAATACACACATCATTTTTCATTTATTAATATAGTAATAATTATATTTTGTGAGTTAAAGAATATTTTTAAATATAATTTATTTTTATTTAAACTAGAAGAATCATATACAGACAGCTTATAAACAAAACTTTTGTTATTTGCTAGTTAAATATTAAATATTTCTAGTTTTATTTCAATATCTCTCTCACTCTCTCCCTCTATATTATTTAATTTTATAAAAATTTCAGATAACAAATCTAAATATTATATAGAATGAAATGAAATAAGAGGAAAAAAAAATAAGAGCGATCGGGCGTACAACTAGCAAGAGTCCCCCTACCCTGATCGTCTGATGTTTTCAAGTCTGTCGTTGTCTTATCAGTTATTTGCTCTGCGTTGCCATGACGATCCCTGATAAGCTCACTGAACATACAATGGGGAGGGAAGAATCATGCGAGGTGTGTTATTTTGTTAGTTTCATCACCATCATCATCATCATCATATTATTATTATTATTATTATTATTATCAACATTACTAAAACGAAAAAAGAAAAAAAAGAAAAAAATTAGCTTTAGTTTTTTTTCTTTTTTAAGAAAAATAATGATTTCTTGAATCGATTCATTTTTAAATCTTTTAATCATTTTGATATCGATCATCTAATGTGATAAGAGCTAAGGCAACTATCTCAAGATAGATAGCACGTCAATGGAATACGAGTATATCAACCTATGGAATTTTCCATTAAATATATATTTCTAATTTATTTATTATTTGATAAAAAAATTTAATAAAATAATTCATAGAATAGTAAAAAAACATTAAAATTATACATTATACGTATATTATACTTTAATAGGTAGTTCACCTAGCCGCCGCTCGGGAATTTAAAAAAAATATTCCTTAGGAACTATGAATATTTAAAATTAAGATCATTATTTAAAATAAATAAACGACAAAATATATTAAATAATTTAAAAAAAACATAAATTAAAATAAATAGTTACAATACATACAGCCCTTAAATGTACGTATAAATGTACTGAAAGACAGAAAAGTATGATCTGTGGATATAACATAATAGATATTTCGTAATTTGATACCAGTGGTGTATTGGGAGGGGAACGCGGGGGAACGACGTTCCCTTACCTTTTTTTCAGAATCGGAACGCGTTCCAGTACTTTTTCATGTCCCGACAACTCCCACCTAAATCTACTGTTAGAATTGTTTTATTTGTGTTCGTTAATATTTTGTATAGTAAGAATAAGAAAAAATAAAAACTTAAATGGAAAAAAATAGTTTACTGAAAATAGGACTTTTTTTGCTCCCACTATGCGTTCCCTTACTTCTTATTTTACCAATACATCACTGTTGATTACAAAATATTATTAAAATAAATATTTTTAATTTTATTTTACTCATAATATTTTTTATTTAAGGAAGCGTTGTCCGCCGCGATATTTTATTATTAAAATCCCTATTTTCAATTAAGAAAAAACTAAGAAAGATGATTTTTCCAGAGGCTGAAACCAATCTTTATAAAAATTATCTATGGTGTGAATTTCAAAAAAATCCTTAAAGAGGTTTAATATTTCAAAATATAAATATATATACAATTTTTGTTAGTATAATAAGATAAGATATATTTATTTTTATATATATAATATATATAAATATATTACTATCAGATTTATTAGGGATATAATCACGTATTTTTGTGAGATTGTTTTCTCAACGTTTCGGCACCCATTTTGGGGCCATTTTCAAGAGATTATTTAGGTGGGAATATTTTTGGGATTCTGGGTCTTAGACTGTGTAACCAAGGGTTAATATCGGGATTTTGGGTTGATAGGTTGGATGGCTTTGTACTCACTGCGTTGCTGTGGAGCTCCGAAGAATCCTGGTCAATCCTAACTCTGGCGCACGTCCGTACTGGACAATACAGTTAGCCTCGGGCTATTGTCCAGTACAGACGTGTGCCAGTTTATGATTACAGAAAAATGTATATTACATTGCAATATTAAGATAATCAAGTTCATTGTTCCCTTCATATGTTGCAGATTATCGGATGATCATACAAAATTTTTTTGGTGCCACTCAGAAGCCAAAGCAATTAACTCCACATTACATTTCTAGCAAAATTTTAAAAATTGGAGTTAAGTAATCGGTTTGGCTTCTGAGTGGCACATATACCAAAAGATATTTTCTGGATTTTTGAAAAAAAAAATGATTGATTATCTTTTGACTATCTAGATACTAATAGAGGTAGATTTAAAATAAATATAATAGAATGGTGATATTCATAATATTCATTCAAGCCAATTTATTATTTGTTAATTCTTGGTGCTCCATCACATTAAAATATTTTAACATACATATATAATAGGTAAACTCTCAATGTGTGAGTATAATAAAAAAATACCTATCTCTCTTTGTAAAATGTAAAGATTTATATTATTATATTATTTAAAAATTTGATTATTTTTTAATAGAATTTAAACTTTTTTAAAATTTGTTATTCAAATTATTTTCAATAGATTTTAATAATTATATATATTTACATATATACATATATCATGTACAGGGTACAGTGAAACCTGACGGTTTTTGAAATGGGATAAATAAAAAAGTTGTTGAGATATTTTAATTATTTTTACCGACCGACGATAGTAAGGGAGGTATTGTTTTCACACCAAATTTCACATGTGGAGATTTTTACATATCTCCACGAATCATGCATTTTCTAAACAGAAAAAAGTATTTTTAGCATGATGTCTGTCCGTCCGTCCGTATAGATGTGTACAGCCTGAACGGCTCAACCGATTTTGATGAAATTTGGTATATTTACTTAATGCATCAGTGGGATGAATTGATCAACTTTTGGTGTATATCCGGAAACCGGAAGTGGTAGTATTAGCGATCGACGATAGGAAGGAAAGGGTTATTTTCACACCAAATTTCACATGAGGAGATTTTTTTATATATCACCACGAATCATGCACTTTGTATTGGTTTTATCCTCGAGAAAAATCATATTTATTAGTTTTTACTGGATTTAAAATTATATGACGTCATCCAGCCATTCATGACGTCACAGCGTGGTCTTACATATATATTATAAATAAAATAAAATTAAAAATATTTATGTTATATTCATATTTGTTTTTTATTACATTAATAGATATATTAAAATTATTTGAAATTGTTTCTGTACCTGGAAATTAATTTTTCAAACCGTCGGTCGGTTCGGACCTGGCCACAGGTCAACTTATTTTTTATTGTAAAGAGGAGAATTGGAAATTTAACATTCATAATAAAAGGCACAAAAATAACTTTTGTAGCAAAAATTATGTCACTTAAATGATGACCACCATTTTCTCTACACTGTACGTAAATTTTCGATATTGGGCTCCAAGAAACCCACAGGAACTTCACTAGCAGCCTCTTCACTGTGAAAGAGTAACTGTCTGGGCTGCAGTGTGTAGGCCAGCAGTGTTAGGGCCTTATTTTTTTGAGGAGAATGGCCAAACAGTGACAGTGAACTCAGCGCGTTATGTTGCCATGATCCGTGACTTTCTCATCCCAGAGTTACGTCGCCATCGTATCCCTCTCAGGAGGGTCTGGTTTCAGCAGGACGGAGCAACTGCCCATAGCTCTCGGGCGTCCATGGCTCAACTCAGAGGATTTTTCCCCGGTAAGCTGATCTCGCTCAGGGGTGACATCGAGTGGCCGGCACGTTCTCCCGACTTGTGACTTTTATCTATGGGAAGAGTTATCAAGGGAAGAGTTTATGTTAACATACCAAATAATTTGAACCAACTGAAAGAGAACATTCGGCGAGAAAGTCGTGAGATCCCGCGCCAAACATTGAAGAGAGTCATGACTAACTTCTCCAGGAGACTCGTACAGTGTAGAGAAAATGGTTTAAAAATCATTTAAGTGACATAATTTTTGCTACATAAGTTATTTTTGTGCCTTTTTATTATTCTCTTTCTGATTCCAAGGTAACATTGACGTTGACGTTCCCGTTGACGTATTTGTGTGTTGAAGAAATCTTGTGTACAAAATTTCGATCAAACAGTAAAACCGATCTTAACCAAATTTTATATCTAAGTTTCTATTGAGGTGGTAATTACCTGGCAGCATTTTGGCTTAAATCTATTCATAAATGAATAAATAAATATTAAAAAAAGTAATGGGCCATATTTCCTAAACTATAAAAAAATATACAAAATTTTATATGAAACAATTGATAGAGAATTTTATTCTACAAATTTCATCTTTTATGAAAAATCGCTTACTCTTTACTCTTTTTCAATTATATTTATACCATAATTCGTTTCATTTTATTTTGTTTTAAAAGTCCTTTGTAATAAATAATTTTTTTTTACATTTTAGTTAATTTTAAAAATTTTGTTTTTAATTTTTTAAAACTAAAAACAGTATTAATTTTTTTATTTTAAATATACCTTTTTAAAATATTTTACTATTTTAGTGTTTTAAAACATTTTTTTTAAATATATTTAAAAAGAACATAAGCAAATGGATACATAATTGAATATATATATATACAGTGGCGCAACCAGGATTTGATCCTGAGGGGTGGGGGGTTGACAAGCAGCTCCACCTTCCTATGGCGGGCCCCCACCCCCTGGCTCTCTCAAAGACAAATTTTAATTAAGATTTTTTTTAAAATTAAATATTAAAAAAATTTTTGTAAATGAAATGATTTTACAAAATCTGGCAAAAAAATTTAATTTTTTCTTTTATTTATTCGTATTCAGTTTTCGAAAGAAAATATTTTTTTCCAGCTATAAGTAAATCATTTTAGCTTTCCTCATGGAATGAGGATAGCTTATACCTTGGTCGGAAAATTTTGAAAATTTTTGTTCCGAGATTTTTTGAGATCTCCATTTGTCAGACGGTTATGAATTCAAAACAGCAAAAAAAATTTTTTGAACCGGCCGGCCGGATTATGTCTAAACAAAATGAGATATTGTCTTGAAATTTGATATTTAGATGTTTTTTTTTTGGGAAAGATGGGCGCGGATTGGATTGTTTTTGGACAAGATCGGACCATAAGTAAGGGTAGTTTAAAGAGGTGTCAAAGCACATTTTATTGATTTTCTCAATAAATAACGATTTGATTTACTAAAAGTTTCATTATATTCATTTTTACCTAAACTTAATAATAAAGGAGTTATTTATAAAAAAACTTCTTTAAGATTTCGAAAGCTTTTCGTCCGCACGTAGTGGCAGGGTATTTTGAAAAATAAGCCTTCGATTCATAATTTTTATGAAATTAGCAATTAATGTATTAACAATAAAAAATATTTAGAATTTGAGCAATATTTTTATTTAATTTATAATTAAATAATAGTCAAATTTCACAATCTTCTAGTAATCTTATATTAAGTCTTGTTTTTTAAAATAAAATAAACTTATTTTTTATACACTAAGTTAAACTTTAAGAATTTTTTTCTTTCAAATAAAAATGATTATATTTTTTTTCTATTTGTAATATATAGCAATTTGAATTTTTTTTCTCTTCTGGGGTGGGGGGAGGTTAAAACCCTAAACCCCCCTTGGTTGCGCCACTGATATATATATATATATTTATATTGAAAATTCATATGGGCGCTACCGCATATACTCAACTGGTTTTGAATAATGTATACCTATAAAAACCTATGTTAACAAATTTCTATTCCAACATTTCCAAAGTTTGTAAATCGCAAAAATTTTTACAGATTGAAGCTCCTGATATGAAATTTGAGAATTCATAAGATAAAAAATAGACTTATTTGGATAAACCCATATGCTTTAAATGGAAATGTCTTACTATTTTATGACCACAGTAGTATATGTATATAGTATAAAGAATTGAGAGTATTATTGTTTGTTAAAAACATCCCAAACAAATAGAAAGAATAATATTTTTTTTCATATAATTTTATTTATTCCTAAAAATATTTTTTTTTTAATATAATAAATCAAATTAGAAAAAAATTAATTTTTTAAAATTATTAATGCGACAATTTTTGATATTAATTATTGAATAAGCTAAGTAGTATATCTTTGAGCGGGGCCCGCTCTTGAAGGAGGTAAAACGGTAGAGCGAACGATGCTTTGAATCTTATGCCATATTTCTATTGGTTGAAATCTGATTAGATGAATATGTCAAAATGATAAATATGTTATGTTATTATATCTTTAAAAAATCTGTATAAAGATATTTAAGGGATAAGATAGAGGGAGTCAATCTAAATTTTAAATGAATAAAAAAAAAATATAAATAGATAGTATAATAATAATAATTCAGATTTTGATAAAAAATTTATTCAAATAACGCTATCATACCCAAACAATGATAAGTTAAGGCTGTTGTTGTTTTTATTATTCCTTGTTTTGCAGAAGATAATAAGTAGAAATTGACAATTTATTATGATAGAACCTTAGTCAAGAACTAAATAGTCTATTTTACTTTGAAATTTACTCTTTGTAATACAGCTTTGAATCTGATCAGTCAAAGAATAATAATAAATTTAAAAAAATATTAACCATTCAAGCTGAAATATATAGATACTTATAATTTTTTTGAAAATTAAATTTAAATTTGAAATTTAATTTAATTCTAAATTAATATAATAATAATAATAATTGAATCAAATACAATAATTTAATTTTAATATTCTAGCATTCTTTTTCAATATTTTTAAGACTGATGATGTCACATAAAAACAGAAAAAGACCAATGCTAATTACTAAATTTGATATTAAGATTGCATTTATTTTAACCATAAGGCGCCACAGGGTGAGATGTTAGCGCAGCTGGCTCACATTCTCGTGGTCCCGGATTCAAGTCCCGGGCCTGGCAAGGAATTTTCTCTTGCGCCTCCGATCAAGAAAATCAAAGTAAAGGTTGAAAGGACTCGTTCTACTGATCATAGGGCACCTAATTGATATAACTGACTTGATAGGCGTTGTCCTTGCGTAGGACGTACAAAAGTCAGAGGTTTTTTTTTTATTTTAACAATACTTTTTCACATTTTTAACTACTAATTGCTAGTTCCACAAATCGTTAAATCCTCTAAAAAAATATAAATCTGACATTATTTATTACGTATATTTGGGTCTATATCTAACTATGAATGATTGAGAATAAATAATATAATATATGTATTTATATTACTTTTATAGATAAACTTTTAGAGAATTTTTACAATTAAATTGTATAAAAGTATCTGTGTATATATGTACTTATTAGTGTTTTGTAAATGTTGGGAATGAGGACTACTTACAAGAAATAAATTTAGGGCAGCATTTGTATACCTTTCAGTATTTGCGGCCGAGTTATCAATCATAATATTCATCCCGCCCCGGCTTACAATAAAACGTATACAACAATAATATCTCTTGAGGATTTTGGAATCTATTTATAAATTTTTTAACTGCCAAGAGTTTTTCTATGTATATGTGTGCTTTCCTTTCAGTGAGTTAATCAATATTTTTAAATAATATTTTGATTGTATATTGTCACCTCGCCACCTCTACTGTGCTCACGATCCCCAGAAGTTAATCATCACTGGTTTAAGGTCTTACATAGAATGTTCATGTTCCAATGATTCTATAGTGATATTTAGATAATCTTGTTTATTATGAAAGGACATGATAAGGTGATTAGTAAATAAATCTATATTTTAGCCAAGAATAATCATTATTTTATGACTTGATTTTATATCTATTATGATTAATGAAAAATTTCTTTATATTAATATTCATTTATCATTCCTCTCAATCTAAAAGAATAATAGATAATATATATATTTTGATGTTGAATTAATATTAATGATATTCAGAATTTTACTCCAAGATAATAAAGAGTTTTTTTTTTCTAAATAAATGTTATCTGGAACAATATTTATAGTTTGTATCTAAAAATTAAATAAAAAGAAAAAAAACAATATTGTACTTGAGACTTTTAGTTTTGAATTTATAATTGATCTAAATATAAATATAATACCTATATATTGTGAATATAAAAATAATCTTGGGTAAGGCAGATTTGAATAAATATATATTTAATATTTTTGGGCTAACATCAAAATTTCCGAATTCTTACATCTCTAAAATGTCCTCATAAAAAAAGTTTTATTAGAGATTTATAGATTAGGGATTAATTTAATCAAATGAAAAAATTCGGTTTTTTTGAACATTGACTGATGAAATGATCTCTTCTATCCTTCTCTCACATTTACATATGAAAAATTTTACTTTGAATAAAATCATTTTATTTCATTATGTGTATATAGGCACTTATTAATAAATATCAACTAGTTTAAAAATCAGGCACTTATAAAAGAGTTAGAAAGTCCTATTCAATTGATCTTCTAGAATTTCATCTAACATTTTGGCAAAATCTTATCTAATATGTAAAATAATCAATAATAAAAGTAAATAAATAGTTAGTTAAATTAAAAGTGTTTTATTTATCTAAAAAATGAAATTATATTATATATATACTTAATTTTTACTTTTTAAATAAAAATTTTCAAATCCCATTTTGAAATGTCTATTTCAGAAGAAACATGCCGAGTCAACGCCATTCGTGACGTCATTATTTGTTCACAAGTCATTAGTCATTTGTTAAATGAATAGAAAAAAAATCAAGAAAATTATATTTTTCTTTAAATATGTAACAGTAAGAAGTTTCTTTCTTTCACAACCACCAAATTCAACCACTTTGCTTACTAAATCAAGCACAGGGGTCATCCTCCTCGGCATCTTATCTTGTTTCGGGGTCGTATAGAGGGGGTAGGAGGGAGAGAGAAGGGTTAAATGAAGTGAGTACGATAATACAGCCGGTGACAAGCTGCGCCCCACAAGTATTTTCTCAGTGCAGTCGTGGACCCCGTGGGTCATAACATCCCTAATGGGATTGCGTAGGTGGCCAATCAACGCTCGCCAATCGCCTCTCTCTCCTCCCCACCCCACCCACCCCACTTCTCCCGGACCCGCGTCGTACTTTACACCTCGAGGACGATTCAGAGGTGCTAGTCGTAGTCTCCACCTTAAGCACTTGAACGCAAGCTTTCCGCTACTCTAGATCCGATCCCGGGCCCCATACGAGCCACACTAACTACCTCGGTAAGTCTGATAACCATATTTATAATTTATGGAAAATACTAAAATACAATGATAACGAGTGAAGGCCTTATCCTAGTAGTTGTCTTATCCTAAATCATGATAAAAATAATAGTTGTACACATTTTAATCAAAGATTATAATTCATTCACGCAGAGGAAAAAATCGTCACTGAGAGAAATTAAACAAAGATAAAATTTGGACCAGAGGGAAGATAAAAACGGGTATCTTGGTTAACAGAGACGGGGAAGTTATCATTATCCAATAATCAAATTATATAAAGAATAAGGATTTTTTTTTAAATAAAATTCATTATCATCTCCATTATAATTTACATAAAAACTTATCTTAAAAACAAATTCTACAACCCGATATATAATATACAAATTAATAAATTTACAAGGGGATATCTTTATTATTATTTTCTTTCTACAAATGAAAGCTTTTAATATTTTATTTCTAAAATACTATCAACACTTAAAGAAAAACACATTTGATTAATTGATTTGTGGTTGTTACATATTTCCAGTTGATGATTTTTATAATTTATTTAATAAATTGTATAACAACAAATTATTAAATCGAAAATTTTGAATTAGATGTGGGAAATCACAGGGCTTAAACTACCCAGATTGAAGAATACTTTAAAAATGAAATTGAAAAACATTTAACTACTTTATAATTTTTATTTTATTTTATATAAATATAAAAATTTATAAAAAAATGTCGAATTATTAAATTTGATCAAAACATTTAGAAAATACAAATATTCGGTTTAAATAATTTTTATTTTTAAATATTAATAATTTTATTTATAATCATATAAGATAATTTTAATTATAAATTTTAATTTAGATAGAAACGTATTTTAGATAAAATCCTCGAAAAAAATTATTTAAATAAAATGAATTCTTTTCCAATTTGAAAATATTTTGAATTAAAGATTTTGCTTAATTTCTCTTATAATAGATTATTTTGTTTAATTTAAGTAGTAATTTAAACAAATGATTAATATTAAAATTTTTAAAAATTAATTGATCTTCGATAAAATAATTTTTTCTTCTTTGTGATTTAAGATTGACAATTTAAGGGTAATTTGTTTTTCTAATTTTTTTTTTATTTGTTTAAATAATTAATTTAATCTTTTATTTTTGTTCGTTTTAAAGATATTGATTTAAAATTATTATTAAAGTGAATAATCCTCATTTATTTATTTATCATAACATTTTATATTGGCAAATAGTTCAATCATTAACAAATTTGATCAATTTATTATTTTTAAATTAGAAATTCAATTTAATTAACTGTTTAATTCATCAGTCAATCAATTTGAAAAACGCAAAAATTATATTTGGTTAATTAAATATAATTTTAAAAATGCGTTTCGTTATCTTTCTAATATACTAAGAGATAAAAAAGAAATTTTGATTTTATTTCATTAATACAACATGAAATTAATATATATACTATTCTTGTACACAATCATAAATTATAGTATGTAAAGCAGGGGTGGGCAATTGAATAAGTTTGACACTTATTTCGATATATCAATATATAAGGCTCTACAAAAAAAAGGTAATTTTTTTTACAATTGTCCCGGTTTAGTGTTTTCAACATATGGTCCTTCGGCCATGGAGACATTTTGAAAATTTCATTTTGACCCGCGCTTAAAAGTATTTGCCCACCCCTGATGTAAAGGCTTCCTCGTTGTCTTATATTATGAGAAATAAAAACTCGATCTATATTCATTACAAATTAATTATATTTGTTTATATATTTAAAATTATTTAAATTATTTTAATTAATATATAAAATCAATTATTTTAATTTTTTGTTAAAATATAAATAGTTTATCAATTTTCAAAATTATTAATTAATTATATTAATTTAATATTATTTATTCTAATCATACTTTTTCTTAAATAATATATTTTATATTTTATATTATTATTAATTTTTATTGTAATTATGATGATAAATTTATACTAATATATTTTGTTTTAGAGGTCTCGAATTAATTTTGTTGTCTTCTGATTATTAATTGATATAATTACTATTTATACAAAATATATTTATGTGTAACTAATTAATTAAAAATCCAATTTTTTCATCATCATTAAATTAGTTTAATATTCACAAAATTCTATATTTTCAAAATTTTCTTTTTATTACTGGATCATGGATTTAATACTAGCAGAATATATCTATATAAATAAAGTTATATATATATATATTATCATAAAGCTAAAATAAAATAAGTATTTAATCTGTGTTAAATCTACTAGTACTGATAACTGTATATTTTGATTCCGTATCAGTACCTATTCACAGTCAAAATTCTTTTTATTAATTTCTAAATTTTTTACTTCTTAAATTATAATTAATAGGCTCCTACACTATTGCTCTTTCATTAAATACTAAAATAAATTTAAAGAAGGAGGACTCAGATTTTAATATATATTTATGTTGACATAGGTCTACAAAGGCAAATCGTAAAATGACGTCTATAGGGTAACAAACCAGTGTAAAGGCATAAATGCTTCTAGGTGTTTTTTGGTGTTATGGTTTTGGTCTCTATATCAAGAAAAAGTAAGATTGAGTGGACTCAGTATTTATTTCACTTACAGTATCTTATTGTTAGGTCTTCCTTATAAGATATATATATTATATTTTCAAAAATGTTGATCTTGTAGTTCGAGTTATGTTTTATTTATAAATCCGTGCTTAAGTTGTTTGTTACACAATAAACCAAATATCTAATATATATATATATATATGGTATAATTAGGCGATTCCAAAAAGTAACGGAATTTTTCCAATCTCAAGGACTGTTTTGTTTTGTTCCATTACTGATCTAAAAAGTTACATACATTTTTATTCATTTAAAATGTTTAGTTTATTCTTAATTAACAAAAAAGTATATTTGTTTTTAAAATGATTATCAAATATATTAAACTTAAATAAATATATACATATAATGGTATATATATATATATATATGTATATGGACCAGAGATTTTGATTAAAAATGAATTAAAGTGCAGTAATACTCTAGAAATGTTAATTCTTTCTCTGGTGAATCTTCAAATCAATGGAAATAAAGAAATGTGAAAGAACTTTTAGAAGCTGTTTGAAGAAAACAAGTTTACACTACTTTTTTGTTTTTGAGTTTTTGACCTAAAATCTCTGCAATGAATCTTCTGCCCCTATATTCTTTAGACATTGTTCCAAATGACTTTTTCTATTCTCAAATAATCAAGAGAGCCTTAATGGGCTAACGTATAATATGTAAAACGTCATGTGATTGAAAGTGAATCATGGGTAGAGGTAAAAGTTACTCAAAATAACATGAATTAGAAAAAAATATAGAATTCTTTAAACAAAACGAAACTTATTACTTTTTGAATATACAAAGTATAATAAATTTTCATTATTCAATGGTGAATTTTTTAATTTTGTCAGAGAAAAATATTTTCATTTTTATTGAAATAGAAAAAACCTCTAAAATATAATTATGAGTGTATAAGGGTACTACATATATTTTGGATTAAATTCATCCTATCAGGACTATGAACAAAGGCAGTTGTTAACTATCACTAAGGGTGAGGTCCAGTATACTTCAACAACGCTCACACTCAAGATCGCAGGTTTTCGGGGTCCAACTGCTTGTAAGCGTTACTATCATCTCAATTGACTTTTTCACCACAATCGCAATAATCATGGTCGCCATGTGAAACAACTAAAGGAGTGATTTTATCGTTGTGATCACTAACTGGAATCTTTAAAGTTCTGGAAGAGTAAATGATGTGTGATATAGTAGCTCCAAGCAAGTGGAATGGCAAAACCCGTGGTCGTGAACGAGAGCGTAGTGATCTACAACTGGAACTCACCCCATATCGTACATGTCTTCACAAAAGAATGTTCAAGTTTCCTGGTGAAATTTTACAGCTACCTTGGAAGAGAAAATAGTTGGGCAGGATGATGTTCTACAAGTTGTGGAGTATGCCAAACTAGACAAAACTTGATTCGCCTATATGAATCCAGAGAAATTTCTCAAATTGTTGCTAACCTTCACTGAAGAGAAGAGGGACCACATAGAAATTTCAGTTGTGATAAAAATTGAATCATTTAGAGCATTTTCAATCTATAAAAAATTAATGAGAAATTCCTAATGACATAAAAAGATCATCACATTTTTTAAACAATTTATTTAAAATATTGAAACATTATTACTTAATTTTTAATTACCTCCTAACTAGCTTGTTTATTTAACAATGATATTAACTGTAATCAGGGCTACAAAAAATTATGTATTGTATATTCATGAAGCCTTAAGAGAAAATGTATGAATATGGAATTTTTGAATCTAGTAGCGCCATAGAGATATATAGTCCATCACAAATAATTCTAATATTTAATTAATGTATAATTACTAAATATTTAAAATAAATATACAATCTTTATTTTAATATATTTTACTAAATTTTTTTTAATTTTATATAAAAAATGTTTTTATATTAATATCTCTAATAATGATTAATTTAAACTAAGTTATACTCCTATTGTACTAAATGATGTGTGAATAAAAATAAAGAAAATCAATATTTAAATAAGAAAATTATATATATAAAAGGATACTTCGAACTTTAGGGTTTATATGTTAAAGGTAAATTAATGTTAATGATAGTTATGAAATATAATATTAATGAAAAAATGGATGCTTTAGTGAACTTTGAAATTAAATAATTCTCCCGTCATATGTTTAACAAATGGAATAGTTTGTCTCTCCTTCTCTCTCTTATGACTTAACCGTTTATTTATAATACATTCATATTTAATCTATATGATACATATAAATATAATTATTTTCTATTTTTCCAAAAATATCTACGAATGAAAATATATATTGTTTTATAGATAAAGTTAATAAAGAAAATAATGTGAATATTTTCAGATGAAATATAATAATTAATTTTAGGTTCTAGAATTAGTTTTCTTATCATAATATAAACACAATCTAATGAATTAATATTACTACGTTATCCCTATTTAAGTAATTTTTATCGTTTTTTTTTTCATTAAATATGTTTTTAAAATTTTTAAAAATCATCAGAAAAATGAGCTGTTGTCAGGCATAGAACCGACCGACGATTTGAAATAAATTAATTTGCAAACAAAATTATATATATATATAAAATTATAAATATGTTGATTTAGATTTCCGTGTGTTGGCTTATTATTATTCTCGACGTTTCGGCACCCATTTTCGCGCCATTTTCAAAGGATTATTTAGGTGGGAATATTTTTGGGTTTCTGGGTCTTAGTCTGTGTAACCACAAGAGTCGCTAACGGGTTTTTGGGTTTATATCCTTGGGCTGTTGTCAAGTATTAACGTGTGTCAGTATCAGTAATAGTACCCAGGATTCTTTGAAGCTTCACATCAACACAGTAAGAACAAAATCACCCAACCTATCAGCCCGAAATTCCGATATCGACTCTTGGTCACACAGACCAAAAATGGGTGCCGAAACGTCGAGAAAACAATCTCACAAACATACGTGATTATATCCCGCATAAATCTGATGATAATAAAATTATATATATATGTATATAAAAAGAGAATAAAAAAAATATTTTTAAAATGATTAAATTATATTATCTTGGTTTTTATTTTTAGATTAATTACTCAATTATTAATTACTACTATATTTTAAGTGAAAATTTTCCGACAATGAATATAAATATAATAATACTTTGTAAACTACCACTTCCGGTTTCCGGATATACACTAAAAGTTTATGAATTCAAGCTACTGATACATTAAGTAATGTGATTAAGTAATTTGGTGAAATTTAGTGTATTTATTTAATGCATCAGTATGATGAATTGATCAACTTTTGGTGTCTATCCAGAAACCGAAAGTGGTAGTATTAGCGATCGACGATAGGAAGGGAAGGGTTATTTTTACACCAAATTTCACATGAGGAGATTTTTTACATATCTTCACGAATCATGTAATTGGTATTGGTTTTATCCTCGGGAAAAATCATCTTCATTAGTTTTTTCTTAATTTAAAATTAAATGACGTCACCAAGTCCTTCATGAACGTTACAGCCAGCTCCTACTTATATATTATAAATAAAATAAAATTAAAAATATTTATGTTATATACATTTCTGTTTTTTATTGCAATAATAGATACATTTAAATTATTTGAAATTGTTTCTGTAGCTGGAAATTAATTTATTTCAAACCGTCGGTCGGTTCGGACCTGGCCACAGGTCAACTTATTTCTGTTAACAAAATCCATGATTCGTGGAGATGTAAAAAACATGTAAAATTTGGTGTGAAAACAAAACATTCCCTTCCTATCGTTAGTCAGGTAAAATGAAAGAATTTACTTACATTTATTAAAAATAATATTTATTAATTAATTATATATAATAATATAATTGATTATTTATTTTGTTAAAATACTCGAAATATTAGGAAAAAAATATCGAAAATAGAATTATTATGTGAATACTAGTTTGTTTTCACTTCTTCTCCTTCTCTAAATATATACAATACATATTGTTATTTAAAGGAGAAAAGAAATTCCACTTCCTAATAAAATTTTTTATTTATAATTTTAAATAAATATCAAATTATTTAATATTAAACAAAAATAATTTTCGAATTTTAGTTAATAAGGTTACTTATTTATTTAAAATCCTTTTTGACAAAATTGTTGAATATATAAGGGTAGGTTCTATATGTATTTTTAATGTTATTATTATTTTTACAATTGGATATACAGAATTACTTAAAAAAATAATTAATAGATAAATTAAAATAAATTGTAATTAAAGGAAAAATATATAGAAATAATATTTTAACTAATATTGTTTTATTTATTTGCAATATGATAAGATAATAGAATTGCCATTTAATATTTACATTAAATACATACATAAATATAAATACTTAAATAAATATACTTGTATATTTTCTTGAAAAAACAAATTGTATATCTATAAGATTAAGAATAATAGTTGATTTGAATTTTTTATCTAATAATGGGAGAATATGAGAATTATTACAGATTAAACAAAAGACATATTCTAAATTAACAATTAAAATAATGTATAATGTATATTATCACTATTTTTATATATGAAAAATAAAAATATGAATGTATCATTACAAACGATATTTAATTTTCATTATATTTTCTCATCAAAATTTTTAGTATATTTAAAATGAAACTTATATTTCCAGTGAAAATAAATATTTTATATATAATTCATACTTCAGTTTATCATTAAGTAATCAAAAGTAGTTTTATTAATTATAATAAATAAATTTATTTTCACAGAAATAAAATTAATTATTACATGTGATTTTTTAAAGTTTCAAATTAAATTTTTTTAGAATTTGAAAACCAGTTAGGTATATATTTTAGTTTCATTTATTGATTATTTTTTTACTGCAGATTTGGATAGCCATTTCATTAAAACAAAATCCCCTCAAATAGATGATTTTTCAACTACAGCAAATGTTTAAAATTTAAAATTATCCGTATATATTATTTTTTTTAAGTTTAATTCTGAAGTTTAAATGATTAAATTATATATAGGTATTTATATAAGTTTACAATACTTAATTTGTTTATTAAAAAACTTGGCTAAATGTTTTTTTTTTATAACGTTTTATCAATTCCGCTTCATGTCTGTCTGTCTGTTCACTCTTTTGACAAATTGAAATCGATTTTCATCAACTTTATATTGAGATAGACTTTTGAAAATTCTTATAGATATTTCAATTGATCTTTAGACTGTATGGAAGAAATATAATTGAATTATAATTAATTAATTTTAATGTAATTTTCATTCACGCTATCTGACGGATAAATATTGAGTTGGTTTTCATTTTGAAAAAAATCCAACATAATTTATAAAATTAAAAGATACATTTTTAATTAATATAATAATTATAATAAATATATTTTAAAAACATTACTTCAATAATAACATTTACTTAATTATAATCATATTTTAAGTTTTATTCTATTTCAAAGTAACTTTTGTATTGCTCCGATTAATTTTTTTTCAACGGATTCTGAAGCATAAATATTGATTCCAGGATAGATTTTCATTTTAAAAGTAATTAAAAATATTTTATAGCATTAAAATTAATGATAGCGCCAATGAAGTAGTTTTTTCCCCTCAAAAGATCATTTTTTTATTTATGTCCTCAAGAGAAATGAAACAAAGGAAACCTTTTTTTTATGAAGACAATATGAGTATAATATATCCTATATACATTTATAAAATCTCATATTAATAAAAATTATTTATTTATAAATATAATAGAAGAATTATTATTCAATAATAACATTTACTTAACATACATAAAATCAATTTTAGAAGATTAATATTTCTTTTTATTTTATTCAATTTGCAAATTTTCGTATAACTTCTTTTCTATTTCTCTTGTTATATTAAATAAATTTATCAAATTAAAATTGCACAAAAATAAGGATAAAATAATATAAATATAAAAAAAAATTTATTAAATAAAGTTTTTCTAATGGACTAAAAAGAATAAAATAATTTTTCTAAAAGCCTGACAAAGTTTATGGATGAATTGCTGCATATTCAACTAAAAACATTGGGCGCTTATATTTATTTTTGTTTTTAATATATTATATTTTAAAAATTATTTTTACTAATTTTTATTAGAATAACTCAATAGCAAAGCTAATTAATATCCAAATTTTTAATTTTTTCATTTATTTTAAGACTTTTCAAAATTATATCCTCCGTTGTTTGATTAATTTAAAACAAAATAATTAAAATTAATTAATTTTAATCAAAAAAATATAGGCTATTATATGTATATTTTTAATCATATATTGAATTGAAATTGTCGATGTTAAGGATTTAGTGACTTGTGCTTTGGCTGGTCTATTTTATTTATTCAATTAATATGACAAATGAGACATAGAGATAAGATAAAGAGCTGATCAGTTTTTCTCTCCCCCTTCCCTCTCGCTGCCTTTTCTTCTTCTTCTTTCTTCTTCATCATCAATCTATTTTAACTCTTCTTTATAAAATTTTTAATTTTTTGAAATAAATATTTTTAACCATTTACAATTCTTACTTAAATCCAATCACTCATTCTAAATATAAATCTCATCTTTTTTTATATATTTAAGACAAATAAGAGACAAATTACGTAATGCTCTGGAAATAGATTCATTATATCTACAATATAAAACCCATTTTATTATACTTTATTCTTTTAATAATGATAGTAAAGTTCACAAATTAGAAATATCTTTATTCAAATAATATTTTAATATTCATTTTTTTTCAATTTATTTATCCCATATAAAAAGTTCTCGAAATAGTAAAATTAATCAATGACAAATTTTTTTTTAAATTTTTTTGATACTTTTTAAATTTATTAAGTGTTCTTATTTTATTTTAGTTTCCTATAAAATTAAATATTCCATTATATTAAATATATATTATTATATGTACATATTATAATTTTTAATTAACAAAAATTCAATTTATTTTTATAACTAAAGTATTTTCTAATATTATAAATGCCTCATAACAGGAAAAAGGGAATATAGAAATAAATTTAATTAATAAAGAAAATAATTCCTTTAAAGTAATTTTACTTTTATTAAAGTATTAAAAACCTCTTGTTTAATTAGAATATAATTCTTAATTAAGAAATATTTAAATATCAATATATTTTTTATTCTAAGTCTTACATATTTCTATCATAGACAAACGTTAAATTTTCTCCTTGTGACGACCCAAGACCAATATACTCCTCCTAGTCAATTTATGTTAGTTACAAATTTTTAGATTCAATTTAGATTTTTTGTTTAATTTATTTTTATAAAATTGACAAATTATTTAAAAAATAATAATTAAAAAAAAATTTTTTATTCGTTTTATATTTTTCTATGCTTCCATACAATTCTTTATAAGTATAATATCAAAATGTATCAAATAACTAAAAAATGCTCTGCTTTGATGGGTGTTTTTATAGAAGATAATTTTTGTTCATACTGATATATATATAATTATCATTTTTTTAAAATTTAAAATGAAATTTAAAATTTGAATTAATTTTATATTAATATAATGGTAATACCTGAAATATAATATTTTAATTTCAATATTTAAATATTGCTAACTTCAGAGTGAATACGTCACAATAGACATGGATTAGTAGTAATGATGAAGAAAAGCGTCGAGTACGTTAATGATGGATGGATGGATGATCGGGTATCCAATAGTTCGGACAACGGAAAAAACGGATAACGAACACTTTCACAAAAGATTTTTGTGTTCTGAAAACGTACACATATTCGGATAACAAACAAAATCTAATTCTACCTTCTAGATTTCTCGACTCTCATAATCGAACATAATATGGTATTAACTTATGTCACGTACAAGTGAAACACGACTTGGTTTCCTGGTTTGTCGTAATCCATAGCATAGTTATTGTGCGCTAAAACTTTACCAATTGTATAGTTGGTTTTTGATTCTTTAATTTTTTTCTATGTGGTTTAAAAAAAAAACTGAAAATCTGACAATATTATGGGGTCCAAAAATTATTGGAATGTCAAAAACCGTACGAGAGTGAACAAAAGGCAACTGATGAGGTGACACAGTATTGTTTGAACAGATCTTCAGTATGAACAATCTTAGCTTAGAAAGATATAATCGAGAAGACTCAAGCAGCTAAAGAAAACGAAGCTGCTAACGAAAATTACATCTGCAAAGAAAAGAAGTGCCAGCCATGAAAAACTGGAAATGTTGCTTTTAGTATGGATAAATGAACGGGAAATTAAAAGAGATGTAACTAGTATGTTTATTATTTAAGAGAAGGTTTGAGAAATTTTTGAGAAATATGATAGAACAAACTCTAAATTCCTCATTCGATGAGTTAGAATTCAGGATTATCTCTTGTTGGATTGCAAATCTTAAAAGGATGTCTGGAATTAAACATGTATTAATAAATAGTGAGTGAGTAATGCAGATAAAGAAGAAACTGAGAAATAATGTCTTAAATTTAGGGTCAACAAAAACGAATTTATCGATTTCACATAAAAATCAATGGTAAATCGATGATTTGTTAACGATCGGTTCGGTTAGCGTACACATATACGGATTATTAACCAATCACTCACTTTTTTTATTTGATTTTTCTAGCTTCTTCTATATCGGTTTAAAGGTACATTTATCTTAACATTTATAGAACATTGCTTTAAAGTAATTAATCTTATTTATTTAATATTCCTAAATTATATTTATTTATTTATTAAATTTATTATCATCTTAATTTCATGTAAATAAGCTTTAAAAGTCATAAATACTTTAGTAATTGAGAGAGATTCCTTAAAACTTATACTTAAACTTAATATTTTTACCTAAAATCAATAGGAAGCTGAATTAGAACTTAAGGCCGATGACCGTTTAGCATTTTTTTAATTTCAATAATAAAAATATTTAATTGCCTTTTCTTTATCTGAATTATTTTTTAAATATTTTGAAAAGGCAAATCAAACAATCAATATTCTACTTTCATTTTTTTATCTAAAACGATATAAGTTTAAATATTAATATTAATCATAAATATTATTTATATTTAAAAAAAAATTATCTAATATATATATATATACATTTAATATAATATTTATAATATATATATATATATCTACAAATATATATAAATTGTTCTAAAAGGTTTACCTGTATCCGATTAATCAATCATTTATGACATTTATTACGATGAGAACCTGGGCTTCTGTTCTATTTTAAAGAATGTTAATACCTTGTAAGTTGGGTAATATATTTTTTTTCCTTTTTTTATTAAATAAAGTGAATAAAATTTTGAGTGATGGATAAATATTAGGCAAAGGAGAAAAAGGGAGAAGGGGGCATTCACAAGCTCTCTGCAGGAGATATGAGATAAGAGAATTCATCTAGGGCTTACTAAGCCTAGCTTAATTACTATAGCACTCTCTCTCTCTCCCGCTTAGTGGAGTTGGTCAATATTTGCACAGTATGGTTAGTACCATATATGTGTATAGGTAGAGGAATACAATATATAAGTTTAAATATTTTAATTTATTCCATACTACAAATAATATAAAAAACATTTCATAAAATTATAGATGGAATAGAATATAAAGTAATCAATAAATCAATCAATTAAAATAATAAATAAGTTGACCTGTGGCCAGGTCCGAACCGACCGACGGTTTGAAATAAATTAATTTCCAGCTACAGAAACAATTTCAAATAATTTTAATATATCTATTAATGTAATAAAAAACAGATATGGATAGAGCATAAATATTTTTAATTTTTTATTTTATTTATAATATATAGCTGAAGTAGCCGGCGTTGCCGGCGTTATCCGAGGCTGTGACGTCATGAAGGGCTGGGTGACGTCATATAATTTTAAATTAAGAAAAACATAATGAAGATGATTTTTCCCGAGGATAAAACCAATACATTCGTGGTGATATGTAAAAAAATCTCCTTATGTGAAATTTGGTGCGAAAATAACCCTTCCCTTCTTATCGTCGATCGCTAATACTACCACTTCCGGTGTCCGGATTTGCACCAAAAGTTGATCAATTCATCCCACTGATGCATTAAGTAAATATACCAAATTTCATCAAAATCCGTTAAGCCGTTCAGGCTGTACACATCTATACGGACGGACAGACGGACAGACGGACAGACGGACGGACAGACATCATGCTAAAAATACTTTTTTCTGTTAAGAAAATGCATGATTCGTGGAGATATGTAAAAATCTCCACATGTGAAATTTGGTGTGAAAACAATACCTCCCTTACTATCGTCGGTCGGTAAAAAGATTTTAGTATAAATTAAAAAATTAAAATAACTATAAGTATAATATTAAATATCAAAACTCTTGGTTGACCTCTATCCTGGAGTTACAATTTTGATTCCATACTAATTTTCATTTGTGATTTTTATCTTTCAAACATTTCACCAATAATGAATAATTACAAATTAAAAAAATGATTTCTTTTACCGATCAACGATAGGAAGGGAAGATAGTGTATTCACACCTAATTTCACATGTGGAGATTTTTACATATCAACACGAATCATGCAATTTGTTAACATAAAAAAGTATTTTTAGCATGATGTCTGTCCGTCCGTCCTTTCTGTCCATTGTGTGGCCGTATAGACGTGTATAGCGTGAACGCCTCAACGGATTTAAAAAAAAAATTGATATATATACTTAATGCATCAGTAACATGAATTTCTCAACTTTTAGTGTAAATCCAGAAAACGAAGTGGTAGTTTATAAAGTATTAAATTTATATTCACTGTCGGAAATTTTTTATTACATTAAACTAACTGGTGAATTAAAAAATACATATAATAATATATATATATGTTGTTTTTAATTATTTTTAAATCGTGGGTCGGTTCTGTGCTCATTTTTTAAAATTATAATAAAATTAGATTTACAACTTATAATAAAATTAAAATACATAATTAAATTGATTATCTTTGAGTGAATTTTAATTATAATTTTATTCATTTCAAAATATATTATAAATATTGAATTAATTATTAATCAATTTCATTTATTTTGAATTTGTATTTTTTGATCAAATAAACAATTAGTCATCTACAAAGTTATTAATGGAGTGTTTCTCAACCTTTTAGTATTCACGGCCCAATTTTCAATCATAATTTTCATCGCGCCCCTCACCATCGGGAATGTTTCAGAGCATCGCAAAATCATCTGGCTTTTTTTTAGAACCCATATTCAAAAAACTGATAAATAATCGAAAATAGAACCATATTGAAATAAGTTGACCTGTGGCCAGGTCCGAACCGACCGACGGTTTGAAATAAATTAATTTCCAGCTACAGAAATAATTTCAAATAATTTTAATATATCTATTAATGTAATAAAAAACAGATATGAATATAACATAAATATTTTTAATTTTATTTTATTTATAATATATAGTTGAAGTAGCCGGCGTTGCCCGGCGTTACGCGAGGCTGTGACGCCATGAAGGGCTGGGTGACGTCATATAATTTTAAATTAAGAAAAACATAATGAAGATGATTTTTCCCGAGGATAAAACCAATACATTCGTGGTGATATGTAAAAAAATCTCCTCATGTGAAATTTGGTGTGAAAATAACCCTTCCCTTCCTATCGTCGATCGCTAATACTACCACTTCCGGTTTCCGGATTTGCACCAAAAGTTGATCAATTCATCCCACTGTTGCATTAAGTAAATATACCAAATTTCATCAAAATCCGTTGAGCCGTTCAGGCTGTACACATCTATACGGACGGACAGACGGACAGACGGACAGACGGACGGACAGACGGACGGACAGACATCATGCTAAAAATACTTTTTTCTGTTAAGAAAATGCATGATTCGTGGAGATATGTAAAAATCTCCACATGTGAAATTTGGTGTGAAAACAATACCTCCCTTACTATCGTCGGTCGGTAAAAAAGTCGGGAATTTTCTCTTGGATATGCTCGCGCCTCTCAGGTTGAGAATCAGTGTATTAATGAATTGTCTTATAACTATAGAAATTATAAACTAATTAAACGAAAAAGTTTGACAAAATATAGAATTGTTGTACCGAATTTTAATTCACAAAGAAATATTATTCACGACTAGATAAAGAGATGTTAAAATGTCATACAAAAGATAAGTTCAATTTGTTTAAATAAATTAATAATCTCAAACTATAATAAAAATATTTATTTTTTTTATTAAAGTTGATGATAAAGACAATAAATTATACAATATTAATAGACTAAATATATATATATACGTATATATATATATATATATAAATATAATAATAAATTTTAAGTTAATATATATTTATTTAATTTGAACCTTATTGAAATCAATATAAATTTTATATAATCCAATGAATATTGGAATTAAATTTTTTTATAAATTTATTATTTTAAAAACACAATAACAATATTAATATTTAAGATATTTCTAATGCTTTAAACCATTACTAATTAACTAATAAATAAAATCATTAATGATAAAATTAATTCGTAAACTTTATTTATTTATTTAGTAATTGATTACTTTATACATTGATAGGTAATTAAAGTAATAATTCTTTTTTTTTGGAATGTGAACTACCAGTTTTTTTGTAGTAGTATAGTTTGAAAGCTAGAACTATGACATTCATGAGATGACAGAAAATAATTTTAATGTTTTATATTTTTGAAATAGGTCTTTTTAGTTGAAAAAAAATTTGAGAAATAATAAAAACTTAAAATTGTCAGTTTCTAACCAATTTATTTGGAAAATTTAGCAAAAAAAAAAATAAGTTGACCTGTGGCCAGGTCCGAACCGACCGACGGTTTGAAGTAAATTAATTTCCAGCTACAGAAACAATTTCAAATAATTTTAATATATCTATTAATGTAATAAAAACAGATATGGATACATAAATAATAAATATAAACATTTTTAATTTTATTTTATTTATAATATATATATGCAAGACCACTGACGTCATGAATGGCTGGATGACGTCATATAATTTTAAATCAAGAAAAAACTAATAAATATGATTTTCCCGAGGATAAAACCAATTCAAAGTGCATGATTCGTTGTGATATGTAAAAAATTTCCTCATGAGAAATTTGGTGTGAAAATAACCCTTCCCTTCCTATCGTCGATTGCTAATACTACCACTTCCGGTTTCCGGATTTGCACCAAAAGTTGATCAATTCATCCCACTGATGCATTAAGTAAATATACCAAATTTCATCAAAATCCGTTCAGCCGTTCAGCCTGTACACATCTATACGGACGGACGGACAGACATCATGCTAAAAATACTTTTTTCTGTTAATAAAATGCATGATTCGTGGAGATATGTAAAAATCTCCACATGTGAAATTTGGTGTGAAAACAATACCTCCCTTACTATCGTCGGTCGGTAAAAAAGGTAACATTTTCGATTTTACAATATGGCTCTAAAAAAACAAAACAAAAAATTAAAATTTTTTTCGATTTGGCTCTTAAACATTTTCGATTTTTCAATAATTTTTTATATTCTAAGTATCCCCAAGTTTGGCCACCCCTGGAATATAACATCCAGTTTAAGTACTCTCCAGGTTTGTTAAGATTGTCTTTGAGCAACAACAACAACCTGTTATCATTTTCAAGAAATGAAAATGTACATCTCTGATGATTATCTCGAATAAAGCTATACAAAGTTCAATCCTTGCAAGAGCTAAAGCCGATGAATGTATGGTAAAAATCCTTCAGAATTTATTTAAAAAAAAGATTTCTTCACCACATACATTAAATGTCACCCAGACAACAAAAAAATCAATTTTATTCATAATGTTTTCTCAAAGTACATATTAATGCCCTTAAAGTTAAAAATGAAATTGTCAAATTTATTCAGTGTTTTTTCCACTAGATGGTGTTGAAACTTGAATCTCAAGAAATACAATTGTAACAGGATATATAAAATAATAAACATCTATCACAATCGAAATCCATTGGCAAAAAATAATTTTTTAAATTTGATTTTTTCAGAAATTCTATTCTTATTTAAATCATTCTTACTTTTAAATGAATTGAATTGAATTAATTAAAAAAATATTGTTTTTTACTTAAAAATATAAATAAAATAACTATTATATATCTTATATAAGTATATTTGTATTATAATTTCCTTATGTGATTGGTGTACTTAGAGATATTTACCCTAACGATATCTAATTTTTTAAAAAAAAAATCATAACTTTTCCTCATTATCTCGGTTAATATATATACATCTATAGCGGACACCATAAGTCTAATTTTTTAATTGGATCGAATTCACAAATATGAAAGTGGAACTTATGGTTTGATTTGAGGTTCATATTCTCACAAAGATATTAATGAATATTTTACTATTGCTAGTAGCTTAAATTAAATTATTAACTTTCTTTGACTCTCTATGAACCTAGACCATAGGTTCTTAAACTTATGTACTCCACGGACCCCCACTTGAAAAAATTTTTTTTGACGGACCCCCATCACAACTTTAGGTACTTTACGTCATTTTATTAATTAATTTCTGGCTTACGATCTCATAAGGACAAGGATATATGATGAATATTTCTAACAGTGATTGGTGAATAACGATTTTTTTGCATATTGTAGAACACATTTTATTAGAAATTATAATATTGAAGAAAGAAAATACAAACATTGTCATAGCAACAAATCTCACAAATTATAATGGGTACTTACATTAAATTCATATAAATATTTTATAATTTTTTTCAGAAAATATTAAATAAGAAATATTTTAAAAAATAACTGCATCTATCTCATTAAATATAACTTACATATTTAATGAGATGTATGCAGTTGTTTTCTTGAAACAAGAATCTCAATATCTGGCTTAATATTGGAAACTTTTAATCTAAGATCCGGCTCTACATTTAATTTGTTTCTATATTTAGACTTAATATAAAATAGTACCGAAAAAGCTTGTTCGCATAAATATGTTGTGCAGAATGGAATCAAGTGCTTTATTTGCAAGCGCAGGATAATCTGACCTGAGAAGTAACCAAAAGTTGCTCAATTCAGTTTTGTTAAATTTTAGTTTATAAGTTGTATCACATGATAATTCCACGAGAATATCTTGTTCAGGTGCAGATAAATGTTTAGCATTTGTAATTTCCATATTAAATGGATCTCTGATCCAGTTATTGCAAGGATCAGGAGTAGAAAAATACTTCCTGAAGTTGCTTTTCAAAGTAATTAAATGTTCAACAAATAATTGACGCGTTTGATTAAGCAATTTTTCACTGGAGCTTTCTATGAAATCATTGAGAGTTGGAAAAGACTCATATACACCGTTCTGGATGCGTTTCGACCACAAGTCGATTTTTTTAATCATTGCTTCTATTTTATCTTCAACTTTAAATATATTTACAACAGTACCTTGCAGGCTCAAATTAAGTTCGTTCAATTTTGTAAAAATATCAGTCAAGTAAGCCACCTTAGCTAACCAGATAAAATCATTGAAACATTCGGTCAGTTCAAAATGCGCATCTATTAAAAACAATCGTATTTCATCTCGAAGCTCAAAAAGGCGAATGAGTACTTTCCCGCGGGACAACCAACGTACATCTGTATGTAATAATAAATGTGTATGTTGACTACCCATTTCCTCACACAAAATTTTAAAAACTCTGGAATTAAGTGGACGAGCCTTAATGAAATTGACAATTTTAACTACTTCGTCTAATGTTCTTTTCAAATCTGGTGACATATTTTTGGCTGCTAATGATTCTCTGTGAATGCAGCAATGATTCCAAACAACCTGAGGCGCAACATTTTTAATAAGAGCAATCAATCCAGTTCTTGTACCTGACATTGCACGAGCACCATCAGTGCAAATTCCAACACATTTTGGCCACTCTATTTCATTTTCGGTTATAAAATTATTCAAACTGTTAAATATGTCATTAGCTGTCGTTCGTGAAGGTAGTGAATCACAAAACAATACATCTTCTTGTATTTGATTTTCAAACTCATATCTAATGAAAGCTAACAAATTGGCATTATTAGTGACATCAGTACTTTCATCCAATTGTAATGAGTAATAGTGACTTTTGCGCACTCTCGATATTAATTCTTCTTTTATATTACATGACATGTCTTCAATCCTATTCTTAACCGTATCATTTGATAATGAAATCAAATTTATATCGTTTGCTGCTTTAGTTCCTAACATTATATTTGTAATTACTTTTGTAGCAGGAAGAATTAATTGCTCTGCTATATTATGCGGCTTTCCTGCTTTAGCAATAAGTAGAGCTACTTCATATGATGCCATTACTGCTTTCTTACTCATACCACCAGATCCCGTCTTTACCATCAATTTCTGACTTGAATTAAGTTCTTCTTTTTTCATTTTAAAAAATTCGATAGACTTACTAACATGCTCGCTGTGCTTTGTTTGTAAATGACGTCTGAGATTAGCAGGTTTCATACTTTCATTGGATAAACTTTCCTGACATAGAACGCAGACTGGTCTTTCCACATCATTGTTGCAAATATAAGTAAATCCAAATGATAAATAATCATCCGAATATTTTCTAGTTTTGCGTTTCTTGGTAGAGTTTGCTGTTGATGCCTCATCATCTGATTCTTTCCGTTTCTGTGTTGAACCAGTTTGTAGCCAACGATCCATTTTATGGAGTAATTTATTAACATTGAACTACAATAATATAAATATAATATAAATATAATATAAATATAACGAATTATTATTTACTAGCTATGTTTTAATATGATTTTAAATGAATGTTTTAATATCATTTTAAATGAATGTTTTAAATCATTTTAATAAATGTTTTAAATCATTTTAAATAAATGATTTAATATCATTTTAAATGAATATTAATTTATATAATAAATATATTTCGTAATTTGATTCTAAAATATTATTAATTTCGTAATTTGATTCTAAAATATTATTAAAATAAATATTTTTTATTCATAAAACTAACTTATACTTACTCTCAAAAACAGCCTTTCTGGGAAATTGCAAAATGTGTTTAGTGTTTTTATAAAATAATGATCATGCAAATTACACTAAAAATTAAAAAAAATTATTAGCTATAATAAACTATTATTAGCTATAATTTAATTATAATTAATTAAATTAATAAAAATAATTTAAAGATACAACTCGTTGAGAAATGAACTTATAATTAACATTAATAAAAATAATTTAAAGATACAACTCGTTGAGAAATGAACTTATAATTAACATTTGCTTTAAAACTGTTTAAAACCCCAGAGTGGACGCTGACAATTTGGGTTTTTCCGGGTAAGACTGTCCCCTCCCCTGGTTTTCCCCAATAACAAAGTGAAAGAAAATTCCCTTATATGCCTCCCCTTCCGAGCCCCTAAGAGGGGTTATTTTAAAGGAACAATCGAAAAATGATTTTAAATGAATGAATGGATGAAAATTCAAATTTTATATATAGTTTTTTATATATGTTTATTTATTCACAAAAAATTAATTGACATAATTATCAATTTAATAAAATAAAATAGTATTATTAATAGTATTAAATTATAGCCGTAATTCTCTAGGAGGATATAGTTAAACAATGAACTTTAAATATTTATATATGTATATATTTTTACGATGATTTTTTTCCGAGGACCGCGGACCCCCAGTAAAGGCTTCGCGGACCCCCAGGGGTCCGCGGACCACAGTTTAAGAACCACTGACCTAGACAATTAATTTTAAATTCATTAATTATTAAATATTGCTATAATTTATAACCTATGTTCAAATAAGAGAATAAAAGAATGTTGAGATTTAATTATATAGTAATCACCGCAACCCCAATTTTGAGTCTACTACTGACAGATCGACACCCATGAAAAAATCTAGTCATATTTGAATTCTCCAGTTCATGAAATGTAAATATAATCAAAGAAATTATGAGCCATGTGCAAACAAAAACAACAAACAAATATATATATATATAATATATATATAATTCAATTTTTAAGTTCTGGCACTGAGAATATTGTATTCCTTTACCAAGTGACATAGAACGTGTCCATGGCAACTTTGGGTTTTGAATTGTTTTGATTTTTACTTTAATTTTAAGATTAAACTACATCTAATGAAATTTAGCTAAGTTACATGTCCAATAAAGGAAAGCCATATAAATTTGAAACCTAAAGCCGACACCACCTATAATTTTTAAACAGTTCTTTTTGCAAGAACACTTTATAATGTGGTTCTTTAATTTATAATTGTCGGTTTTAATTAATAATATACATTTAAAAACATAACTCGACCATATATAAACTTAATTATTTTAACAACAACTCATCTCTAAAGATGTTGCTAAAAATTCTCAACAAATTGAAATTCAATATGACATTTTGTCTTTCGCCAGTAAATTCTTAATTTATTTAGTCCGGTCCACTTAACTACAGCAATATATTTTGGAAAGATTAAATTTTACGAAATATCATTCGGATATAAATTTTAAGAATTTCTGATTTCAAGTAAAAGTTTTGCACTCCTGTCTTCTATAGGCTCCATAACCTTATTGGAATGTATTATAGTATAGTACCTGATATATATACATCGAGCCGGCGTTCGGACATTAAAAAAAAATATTCCTTATTATCGGGTTTGGCTGATAATATTAATAACTGGTTCACCGAGCCGCCGCTCAATACTTTAAAAAAATTACTTTTTATGAATTATGAATATTTAAGATTAAGATTAACACATTTAAAACAAATAAACGACAAAATATATGAAACAATTTCAAATAATTTAAAAGAGCATATTAAAAAAAATAGCGCCTCCTTATATATTATATATAAAATAAAATTAAAAATATTTATGTTCTGTTTTTTATTGCATTAATAGATACATTTAAATTATTTGAAATTGTTTCTGTAGTTGGAAATTAATTTATTTTAAACCGTCGATCGGTTTTGTGCCTGGCAACAGCTCAACTTATTTTAAATACCATAATTAGAGAAAATAGAGAAGCAGAATTCACACAATTTCCATTCTGAATGAATGGAATGGAAAATCACAGAGTTTCCATGGCAGCTTATAAAAAAATTATTTATTTATTTAAAACAATATTAATTGTTAATTTAAATTTATATTATTTACTATAGTTAAATTTTACTTTAGTTAAATACTTAACAAATACTTGTTATATATATATATATTATTTATCCTATCATATTAATTCATAGTTATTTAATTGTTTATCAATTTTTATAATATGGCTTAAGAAACGTAAATGCTCATCGTTTTTTATTGTCTCATTTTTTTTGTTCTCAAGTGATTAAAGCAGATTTAAAATTTCTCAATCATACGAAATTCTTATTAGGTCAGGATTATTGTTTTTTTTTCCTAGATGCTTCTTTATCAAATAGATGCCGTGTCAGGTGTGGCATGAGATAGATACGAATACATTGACCAATCGGTAGTTCCGCCCGAATGACGTCAATTAACAAGTGATCCCCCTAACAAAAAAATTAGCCGAAATCGTAGACAATTTTTCTTTTAACTAAAATTTAATATTAAATAAAAATAAATAAGTTATAATGTTTTTGACCCCTCAACTCTTTCTTTTTCTATTTTCTATAAATTTTTCCAATCAGTCCATAGTAATAAAACAACTATTATACTCTAATAAACCATCTTCACTCTCAACTTCATGGGATCAATATTATTCGTTTCGTAGATATTTATATAAAATTGTCATCTATTCTAAACGAGTATTTAATTTTCAAAAAAAAAAAACAAAACATCTTAAATATCTTATTTTTCAAAAAGCTATAAAATAAGTTTGAATACCTGAAGGTATATGTTTATGTGTTTGCATTGTAGGGGATGTAGGGGTGTCGTTTGAGAGGGATTAGATGAGTTTGATGATGGTTGGTTTGTGATAGTTTAGTTATGAATGCGAATGGAAGGGTCTCGTTTTTCTTATTCCCTTTAAGAAGAATAGCGAGTGGGTCGTGGGGGCGAAATGCAGGTTCCTCGAAGTTGTGCAGGCGTGCCAGGTCGGCCAGGAAGGAAGGCGTGGGGCGTTGTTGAAGGTGTCGGCTTGTCAAACATCCTTGTTTGCATTGGGCCACGCGTTGCTCTCGACCTGTAACTCAAGTGCTGGCAATCTCTCTTGTTGACGCAGGCGAATGGAAGAGACACGCGGGGACGGCCCGACGGCGACGTCCTCGGCTGAGGCGGCCGGCGACGACAGCAACGGCATCGAGCCCGTCTCGGAGCCTTGCACTCCACGGCCGGCCTCCGAACCCATCTCGAGGGACTCGACACCCCCTCCGCCCTCCGCCGCCAGTGTTATCCAACTACATCGGTCCATTAACGTACCCACCCTTGTCACAAACGTGAGAGGCAACGACGGGATGAGCCCAGCACCACCACCCGATCAGAGCAATGAGGTGCGCATTAAAACGGAAGCTGAGGCTGCAGCGGCCGCTATTGCTGCAGCTGAAGATGCAGCAGCAGCACATTCAGTTAGTGGAGTCAACTACGAATACGAAGAAAATGCCTCGGCCGGAAATGTCTATTTGGACCAGACAGGCCAGCATCCGGACAATCACTACGAACAACAGGTAACCAATATGCATACCTTTTGAAATATTTTTTTGAAATATTTTATTTCTTTTTCAAAAATCACTTATTAGTTATAAAATTGTTAAAAAAAATATTATTTATATTAATTACATTTAATAAATCCAATAATTCATTGAATAACATTCATTGTAATACATATTCCTACCTTTTAAGTTAAAATATTAATGAAATAAAAATTCATTCATTTTTATTTTTTATTTTTTTCTAAATTTCTAATCAATCCATATTCTTATATAAAAAACATATAAATAAGAATATTTTAATTAGCTTATACTTTATAGTGTTTTTCTTGGATTTTTTCTAATTTTCGACAAGTTTTTTTTATTTGGGATTTTAATCAAAATTACCATAAAAATATATTCCGAATATATTTAAATAATTACTTAATGTTCAATTATATTTCTTAAAAACAGCCTAAATTATCCAGTATTTTATAGAAATAATTTTAAATTTTTGGATTATTTCAATTATAATACAATATATAATTTGAAGTATTTTCTGACTAATGCTTAATTCTTTATTACAATTTGTCCTGAAAATTTAAATTTATTTAGAAAGAATTATTATAAGTTTGATATTTGACAAACAAATCAATGTAAAATAAAAAATAATTATATTTTATTAAATTTGAAAGAATGAAAATAAATTAAAAAATTAAATTGATTTAATAATTTCAAACTTAAATGATTTCTCACACCAAAAAATAGTCAGAAAAAAATTATATTTAAACATATAGAAACTATAGGTAATTGATTAAATTAAATAGAACCTGTTGAAGATAAAATACGCAACATAAAAGTTAGAAATGACGACAGTAATGATATCAAAGTCCTGAAATCATAATTCACTGAAATCAAATGATTATTACTAAATTTTTAATATTACAACTATGAAACAAAAATTAAATTTGAATATTTAAATATTGTAATTTAACTAATAATTACTATATTTCATATATTTTTAAAAATAAAATACATATTTTACAATTTTCATATGGAAATATATATATGGCAATTTTATTAAAAAAAATAAATGAAAAATATGATTTAATAAAAAAAATGAATTTTCATAAAGGGAAATTATTTTCTTGTAAAGCGAGTAAATTAGCTGGAGTGTCTCCACTCGACTATCTCGCAATTTGAATTGGATTAAATAACATAATATATTATATTTAAATTAAATTTAATTAATTATAAATTATAAATAATAAATAATAAATATTAAACCAGCGCATGTTTGGCTTTTTGTTGATGGCACCACGTCACGTGTTGACGCGTGAGATTTTCAGTGTTAAAAAATTAATTCTGGTAATTTCAGCGAATCAATCAAGCTGAAATTCTATATATAGCAGTTTTATATAATTATTAATCATGTGAAAAATTATCAAACATATATCTTTATTTTTACGGTCACTTTAGAGGAAAAAAAATCAAAACGTTGTAGGTAATGACCCTCTTCCGGTTGAGCTACATTTCTCAAAAGTTGATAGAAAACTATGAATTTTGAATAATGTCCATGTACCAAATTTCATCATTCTAGCTCAAACCGTTTTTGCGTAATCTTGCCTACATACATACACACATACACACATACACACATACACACACACATACACACACACAGACATTTTTCTCAACCTTAGTGAAAATGATTCAGGAACCTTCAAAACGTATAAAAACATCAAAATCTCAACATCGAAAATTTTCATGATCGCAATACTATCTCTGGCGAGATAGTAAAAATAAGCTGTTATGTTATGAATCGTATCCTTTGAAAAGATTTATTTCTCCTACTTCTCTCCTTTCCTTCCTTTTACTTCGTTGTCTATGGAGAGTGAAAGAATTGACTCATACCTTTGGAATTTAAAATATATAAAATTAAAAATAAAAAAAAAGAAACCCTCCCTTTATTTCTTTAGAATTGTTTATAAAATAGTTTATGAGATCAATTTAAAATCGGATCAAAATTCAAGACATAAATATTTCTAATATAAAAATGTTTTTGAAATTGATAGTATACAACTATCATTATAATTACCCATAAACGAAAAAATTAAATAAATAAAAACTTGTATATTTGTGTGTAATATCTAATATTAGAAGAACTCGTTTCCTAGTTAAATTCACAAACCTTTTCGTGTCGTGGTTTTATAAAATTGTTTTAGGTATTATCGTTTGGTGAACTTTTATGAAATGACATTTAATAAATATACATATATATAGATAAATACTTTTTAAAATTTCTTTTATTTGGATATAATACAATTGAATGTGATCCAAGGATTATTTAATAATATACTAAGGTAAACCTTTGAAAATTAATTACGATTAATTTTTTTTTTATTAAAGTTCTTGTGAATCTTTAATATTTTCATTTTGTATTCATCTAAAGATTGAAAGAGGAGATTTAAAAAAAAAACAATTTTAATATTGTCTTTTTAACTGGTATTTTTATTGAATGACCATTATTAATAATAATACGAGGGCAGGTCATTAAGTCCGTGACATTTTGAATTATACACAGGTTTTTGGATAAAAAAATTATTATATTTTTCAACCTAGTATCCTTTGTACCTATACACTACAACGCCAAAAACTTATGCTTAATGATCACACGAAAATCACTTTTTTCCATTTTCTTCTCAAATCTCGAAGTGGTCTGCTATTAATGGATATCAAACAAAAACTAAAAGATCCAGCTGGTTCAAAGTTCGATATAGCTGCCTGCTGACAGGATTGCTATTTAAGAGATAAGAAATTCAAAAAGTCACGGACTTATTGATCTGCACTCGTATTTAAATTTAGTAACTATTATTATCTAGCACAGTAATTCTCAAACTTTTTTTTTTTACCGCGGCACACTTTTAACGGTTTGAAAATTTGGCGGCACACAAAGAAAAAGATAAGTGTAAGTGTTATTTACTTAGCTATAATAGACTGTGTAATATAGTTTATGATCATAAACAGGGGTCGGCAACCTTTTTTAATAGTCGGGCACATTTCTGAAATAATATAAAAGGGGTGGGCATACTTGGTGATACTTAGAGCCATATTGAAAAATCGAAAATGTTTAAGAGCCTGATAGCAAAACCTTTTTTATACATACATATAAAATAAATAAGTACTTTTTCTTAATTTGAACTTTAAATTTGTAAAATCTCGCGGCACAGTAGTTGAAAATCACTGGTCTAGCATCTGAAACGTCAACATTTATTGAATAAAGTAAAGGAACATGTATTAATTGATTTTCAAAGTTCCTATTCTCTTTTCATTTTAGCTAAAGATATAATTAAGTTTTAATTTCTCTTTTGATTAGTAAAACACTATTTTTATATTTTTTTATAGATCACCCTGAATGATATGAAGTTATTAGAGTAAAATAACTAGATTAGTAATATTTTCGTCCTTTCTTTTAACATACAGCCTACCTACCTAATAAAAATAAAATTATTGATAATCTTATCTTTGAAATTTAAGCTGTTCTATATTAAATTATTTGATCAGTTAAACATTGTTAATATTTTTTCTATTTCATTAATTACCTGCCGCCTTTTGAACTAAATGTCCCACCCACTTTTAATAAAGAAAGAAAGAAGTGAAGAAGAAGTATAGGAAGTGAATTGACGAGCTCGTGCTAAACACATACACATATTAATTTATTTATTACACATTAAGTTTATATTTCGTATTTAAAATAAGAAAAGATTTCACACATATTCACAATTATATTATAATGATGGATCAACAAATTTTAAAAAAATATCAATTATTAACGTATATTAGTAGTTTTTTATTTATTATTAACAAAAAGAATAACAAGAAAAAATCAAAATAATAAATAATTTACAAATTATCTATTTATTATAAATTATAAATAAATTATTATATTAAAAATGGAATAAAAGAATAAACTGAAAAAAATGTTTTATAAAAAGAGTAATCCCAATGATTATACGAATTTTACTGCGCAGTAATGAATTTCTTCGTTTTTTTTATTATTTAAATAATAATTAATTATATGTTTGATTATAGGATTAAAATAAGGAAAATGAAGAAAATGTAAAAATTCTGTAAGACAAAAAAGCTTACCATTCAAAACATAATTTTTTTAAAAAATGTGAATTCTAAAATCAAGGAGTTTAAAGAAATTTAATATACAATTAAGCTCTCTTTATGATAATTGATAATGAACTACAAAAGACTCACAGGCAATCACCATTTTAACTATTTTTTTTTTTTGAATAGATTAGTCTAATTTGAATCCAGCAATGGGGGGTTATCTAGTAAATCTTACTAATGAATCCTCCCATTAATATAGATAATAAATTTAACAAAAAATTCCGTTTTTATTTAATTTTTTATTAATCTTAATATGCCAACTATGACTGTTTTATATACTTTTATATTTATTTTTAATATCAACTTTATTCGTTTACTTGAAACTTTTAAAATACCTCTCCATAATTGTATATATAGTTCTGTCTAGCTACGAGGGAAGTCCGTGACTTTTTGAATGAAACACAGGTTTTTTGGATAATTAAACTCTCCTTTGAGCTCTATACACTTCCAACGTTTCTCCAATTTGGATAAACAATGCCAAACACTCCTGCTAAGTTGTTACACGATTGCGTTTATGGTCAATTGTGAGCAAACGCGGCACCCATCTTGCGGAAAGCTTTCTTAGACCCAAATGATCATTCAAAATTGAAACCACTGAGCCATGTGAAATGTTACTTTCAATCTCTGATCGACCATCACCATATCGTGAATTTTTCCAATTGTTACGGGTGTAGAGACTTCAACTGGGCGTCCAGAACGTTCGGCATCTTCCGTCCTTTTACAGTTACAACGAAATTCCGTAAACTACTTCTTTACCAATGAAATTTATGGTACAGAGTCCCCATAGTACACATTTATCAGGCTTAGCTTTGATTTAAGTGATGTTCTTTTTCCTCAAAAAATAATGCTTAATGAGCACACGAAATTCACTTTTTCCATTTTCATCTCAAATCTCGAGCTATTAATCAAATAAAAACTAAAAGACCCAACTGGTTCAAATTTTTTACAGGAACCAGCTGATAGTTGCCTGCTGACAGGAGCTGGGTTACCATTTCATTTGAGAGACGGGAAATTAAAAAATTCACCTATTTATTGACCTGCCCTCATATGTGTTTTGTTATTGAGTAATATTTAACACGCATATATATATTATATTTTTAAAAATATAATTTAATCAATTCAAATTCCATTGAATATGTTTACAATAATCGATTCATTCTCAAATAACAAAGTAATTTTTAAATGAATTTCTAATTTTATGAAAAAATTCAAACCAGTTGAACAACCAGATTTTACAGAATCAATTGTGTTCACTCACTCAGTGCAATAACGTCTTTATAAATCGTCAAAATAAGGGGTTGATTCAAAGATATATATTTAAATATATACCAAAATTATTATATCTACGATATTCCATTAATTTGTCTGAATCGATACAGAACGTTGCATAATTTCATTAAATTAATTAAAAAATAAAAATATTTCATTGTCGAATATATTATATTTTTATATTATTTGTGATATTATAATTTTATCATTTCTTTGCCCATGATAATAATTTATCAGCAGCATCCCGAGACACTTGGGCTATAAAAACGTTGTTTCGTATGATTCACACACTAAGAGAGAAAGAGAAAGAATGATGATAAAAATATACGCGTACTACTCTAAAGGGAATAAATATGCCCACCACGGGCTGTTTCATCGATATCAAATGATAATATTTAAGAGATAACAAACATATAGAAAGATAGAGAAATTAATAATAATAATAAAAAGTCAACGATTATTATTGGAATCTTTTCTATGGGGGAAGTTTGTTAGATTATATTCACAATTAATTTTAGGCCCAAAAATAATATATTTAGCTTTAGGATAATCAAAATAAACACACATAAAAATATACAAGGCGTATTGATTAATTTATTAAATTCTAATTTTTATGGATTTATTGAAAAAAATAAAATTAACTTCTATAAGTTAATCACTGTTTTATAAACAGGGATGAATATTCTTCTATTTTCTAGTTGTACAATTCTTTTATCTATCTATCTTTTGAAGCTTATGAACTTCAAAGTATGTGGCCGATGAAAATACAATCCTCCAATTTATCCATCCAATTATTATCTAGTCCAAATAATAAAGAATTTTGTAATAATTAATAATAAATATATATAATATTATAATAGTTAGCTGGAATATTCAACAAATACAAAACTTTTTGAATAATAAAAATATAAGATTATCTCCTATTTATTGACAAATGGGACCATTTTTACTAAGTCCATACCTTTATTTGTAAATTTACAATTAATAATTTTATTTTATTTTATAATTTGATAAGGTTCAAGTGGTTGGTAAATTGGGACCATAAAACGTAAAGAAATATTAAAATCACATAATTTATTGTTCATTGTTCATATTGATATATATATAATGGTTTCAGATAAAATACGATCTTCTGGATAGGAAATCATCTGGTTCAACGACAGAATACCCTCCAGGAACGTATCATACACTGGAACCTGTGACAGTTGGGGGAAACACTGTGACTGCTACTATCAGTTACCAGGAGGCACGTTTTCAAACACAAACCAGTTCCAATGCGACTTATCAATATCCATATTATAGTACAACGAGTAGCGGGGTTAAATTGAATGATAATTCTGTAATGTACAAAGCTGACCCAACACTAACCTCAAGTATCGCCGACAACAAAGTCTATACAGCACAACAGGTAAAACATTTTATCTACTCTCTCACACTTTCTTTTAATTATTAATTCTTATTAAAAAATATTAATCAAAAAACACTCAATAAATATTTAAGAAAATCTATTATACCTATATAATGACTTAATTAAAAATTATTTTTAATTTTTTTTTTGTTCTTGTTATAATAATGACTTAGCCTTGAATCAAAAAAGCTGTTTACCACAAATGACAACCATCATTATTATTATTAATAGAATTATAATAAATTGTGTGTATCAGGATCAATTAATTTCTATGTTTTTATTTATTCATTATCGCTTCCTTTTAAAATATAAAATCAATTAATTTAAACGATCTTGAATATAAATAAAAAGAAATTAGAAATTAAATGTACATTTTTAATTATTATTATAATAAAAAGAGAATTTTAATGTTATGAATCATGAAGTGGATTAAATAAATATAATAAATTGGTAATTTTCTATTTTTCTACTAGGCGCAATTTTCTTTATCTTTCTATATCTGGTATATTAATTACATTGGTGCTTTTATAATTATAAGATCTAATTAACCGGTTTTTCACAATTAGTATGATGACACCGCCCCTCTCTCCCCTCATCTTGTAATATGCCTGTATTTACTTTTTACATTTTAAATTTCTTTTTTATTTTCATTTTATTTTCAAGAACAGATTTAGGGAATGAAGGCACAAGATGCCTTTGGTAAGAATATAAAATATAAGTAAAAGAATTTATTCATATATATCTCAATTAAATATAAATTTAAATATTATATTATCTGGAAGGGAAAGAATATTAAATGTTAATATATTAATATTATTTGATTAGCTTAATTATATTAATATTTATTTATATTTAAAATAATAGTTTATATGATAAATCAATCAAATTATATAAATTATCATATAGATTTTTCAAGACAATGGCAATTTGTGATTGTTGATTGTTATTTAAATTTAAATTGAATGAAATGTAAACTTATATATTTATTTAATTTTTATAGAGGAATAAAATAGATGAGCTCTCTCTCTCCTTTGCCTCTAAAAGTTTTTTTTTTTTTGCCAAAATTATGATAATTAATATTTAATTATAATGAAACAATTCTAATTCTCAAAATTTATAATAAATTTATTTTACTTTAAATTTTATATATTATTCTAATAATTCAATTTTGACCAGAACATAATCAAAATATAATCATAAAAAATTAGAATAAGAGTTTTTTTATTAATTTATCAAAATTTTCTAAAATTAAATACTATAGGTATTTTGTATTTTAATTTTGAATGAATTTTTTTTATACTTATGATATTCATTTTAGAAAATGAGTTTTATTTATTAAATAAAATATTTATACAATTAAAAGATAAAATAATAAATGATATTCTTTTCTTCATATGAGATGAAAATCAAAAAAATATCCTTATCATAGTTACTAATCAATCCCATTAAAATTCGTGTATTTTCTTTAAACATCTACATTAAATATTAACTCACTTAAATGACAAATTGCTTATCATTAATTTGATGATAAAACAATATATAAATATATATATATATATATATATATATATATAAATTAAAACAGAAAAAGAGAAGAGAAGGTTAATCGTACTAATTCGTTCCATTATTTATCCTTAATTGCATGCACTTTTTTATGTATGAAATACTTAAATAACATTTACTTTTATTTTTATATGATACCAAACATCTGTATTCGATTTATTTTTATCTTGAATGCTGTCATATTCTACTAGTTTATCTACTACAATAGTTACAGTTCTCTATCTACTCTCATACTTTATAATATCGAAATTATCTTCAAAAATTCAGAATAATTTCTGTATTCCAATTTATTTGATCATACCTATTATTGAAAATGAAAATTCTTGAAAATTCAATTCAATTTCAAGAATTAAATAAATTGATTAAATAAATAAATTTGGAATTGAAAATAATAAAAAATGTATTGATTATTAATTAAATCTATGTAAATGTACTATATAATATCTAAATATTATATTGGATAGTAAAAAATAAAGATATTAAAATCTGCCATATAAATGAAGGTTGTATAAGAAAAATATAGTCAAACATTTCAATATAGATATATTTATATTATATGTATAATAAATATTTAGTGGATTAAATTAAAATGGCATTTGGCGATGAAGTAGGGATAAATTGAATGATTACAGGTACTATACAACCCTCCTGGTAATGGTCAATTTGAAACGGCTGGTGGAGGAAATGATCATTCACCCCAACAAATCGCTCTCACTTATAATGTCCAAACGGGGACGGCAACAGGAACCGCCCCTGGGGGAATGACTTTTTGGCAAGGAGCTGGATCACCACTTCCAGCCGAATACTACAATAGTGGAGTAACTACTGGACATACAGTTCATGAAATTCAAGGTCAATGTCAATTTCTTGTAAAATAAATATAAAAAATCAAATAAATACATGTTGGTATACGTTTAATCCGTTTATTCTTAATTTCTGTATACAAATTTTAGAAAAGTTTCTATTAAATAAGTTGACCTGTGGCCAGGTCCGAACCGACCGACGGTTTGAAATAAATTAATTTCCAGCTACAGAAACAATTTCAAATAATTTTAATATATCTATTAATGTAATAAAAAACAAATATGAATATAACATAAATATTTTATTTATAATATATTTATTTATAATATATATGTAAGACCAGGCTGTGACGTCATGAATGGCTGGATGACGTCATATAATTTTAATTAAGAAAAAACTAATAAAGATGATTTTTCTCGAGTATAAAACCAATGCAAAGTGAATGATTCGTGGTGATATGTAAAAAATCTCCTTTGGTGTGAAAATAACCCTTTCCTTCCTATCGTCGATCGCTAATACTACCACTTCCGGTTTCCGGAATTGCACCAAAAGTTGATCAATTCATCCCACTGATGCATTAAGTAAATATACCAAATTTCATCAAAATCGGTTGAGCCGTTCAGGCTGTACACATCTATACGGACGGACAGACGGACAGACGGACGGACGGACAGACGGACGGACAGACGGACAGACATCATGCTAAAAATACTTTTTTCTGTTTAGAAAATGCATGATTCGTGGAGATATGTAAAAATCTCCACATGTGAAATTTGGTGTGAAAACAATACCTCCCTTACTATCGTCGGTCGGTAAAAAGTCTCAAAAAAATATATAATTTATATTTCTGATTACAAACAATAAAGAGACGGTCATAAGTCAGATAATACAAATTGCATTGTTTTTGGAATAATTTAATTAATATTAAATTGTTTATTATCTGACTAATGTTGGTCTCTTTATTGTTTGTGATAAAAAATAAAAATATGAAATATTGTTTTGAATTTATTTGAATTGAAACTTTTCTAAAGTTGAAGTGAGAGAATAAAATTCGGTAATTGTTCAGGAGACGGTTTACCTCTCGGATTTTGATGAAACTTCCCCAGTGAATTCCTTGATAAATCTAAGAAACTTATACCTTAGACGAAGGTTAAGTCCTCAACTCCCCAAATCAATAAAATATTATAAATACCTGTGTCAAATGGATGTATATTTAATGTTAATATTCAAACTTTAATAATTTCTATCTCAAAAACTAGAAGAGTCCCCTCTATATTGACTAAGGAAGAGTTAAACAAGGAATCTAATGGCGAAATTTCATCAAAATCCTAGAGTTATACCGTCTCCTGACCAATTATCTAATATTCTTCTTTCACATATAGATATAGATATTCTCAATATTTTCTCAAGGAACATGGATTTAAAACAAGTGAAAATTTTTAATTAAATAAAAAATTAGGAAAAATTTAGAAAAATATATTTTTATTACTAAATATGATTATTCATTATCTTTTATTATCAAAATGACATAGACCTAGATATTTTTCTATTTATTAAACGTTGTGCAATTTCCAAATAAAAATAAATGTGATAAACACAATTCAAATGAAAATCACTCGAGGATTATTTATTTATTTGATATTATTAATCAATTAGCAAAAATAAAATAAATAATGGGTTTATTAATAAATAAATTATAACCCAGAAAGTTTATTTTATTTTTAGGGATTAAAGAACTATTGATTTTTGATTTGGCAGTTGGTGCGGCTGGGGCGGGAGGCTCGGACTTGGCGGGATCAACCTACTCTGGTTACACACCGAATGGAGCTGCATGGACACAACCGATGACCATTACCGATGATGCCTACGATTCGGCTGATTTTAACGGTAAAATTAACATTTAAAAAAATTAGGCGCATTAATATTTTTCTCTCATTTTCATTTCATTTAAAAATAAAATTCAAATATTATTAAAATCTTCTATATAAACCCTTGTTTTAAAAATTCTACAAACGATTCTACAACGAATTCAACTTGAGTTTTTTTTTAACTTTTTAATTGATTAATTCTTAATATTTTAATTAACAACATGGTAACGGGCAATTTTTTAATTAATATTTTTAACAATATTAAATTAATTAAATGTTCAAAATTTTAAAATTAATCAAATTTTAGTAATTTATTGTTTTTTTTAAGCTCATTTACGTAGATCGTTGATGTAGAAACCACACCAGTTTTTCATTATTGTTACCTTAGGAATAACGATTTTTAACTTCATTGGATAACTATTAAAAGGAATATGATTGAACATTGCACAGTGGTTGAATTATGAAACCAAATCTATAAAATGATTGCTCGCGTAATTTTAATTTATAAATAAAGATGAAGTCGATTGCTTTGCCTCTACATAACAATATCTAATTATCATCTTTATATATATAATATATATATATATGGAAGTTTGTAATCGATTTAAATTAAGAAAAAAATTTTGACCGATAAATAAAAGAATAAAAAATGATGAACAATTATCAGATTTAATTTTAACATCTTTCAATAACATGTAATATATTTGAAAATAATTTGAATTTTTAAAATTTATTATTTTGGATTCCAAATATGAACCAAAATTATGAAAATTAAATAAAAAATAAAATTAAGTAACAAATAAAATTAATTTTCAATAAATCACTTTTATATTAATTTATTTATATTTTTAAATTATAATACTTTTTGATTTTATAAATACTTAATATAAAATTGTTTGGTTAATATAACAGTTATTTTTTTGTGTTTTAATAAAACTAATCTCCAAACATCTTTATATAAGCTTATCTTTGCAATTTGTTTCTAAGAATCGATTCAATCATCATGTTTGATAAGAGTAAAAAAAGTCAATTGGAAAAAAGACGTAAATAACTAGAGGATATTGCAAAAAAAAACTGTATTTATATTAATAAATAAGAACCGATTAATCAATCTGTAAAATAATTCTTTGAGAGGAAGACATGTCACATTATCTTAATCTATACCATATTCTCCTCTCACTCTTTTCCTCTTTTTTATTGTTTATTAATGAATGAATTGATAACTCATTAGCCAATATTAAACACCAATGATATTTATTATTGATTAATTGATTTTCATTAAAATTTTGGAATTTAATTTAATTAAAATATGAATGTCTTAAATGTGAATCTCCTTAAAATATCATTTACTAAAGAATATTTTTATTTCCATCACATAATAATCAAAATTAATTTATAAAATGAACTCTAATTAAAAACAAAGGAGAAGTTTTGCAAATTTGAACTTTTTCGACTAAAATTAAAAATAAAATAAAATAGATAATTAACGAAACTTATTTTAATATCCAATAGCGTGTTTTCCTTTATATCTACCAATTATTAACAAAATAAATTAGTTAAAACTCAAATCAAATTTAAAATGACAAAATTACCCTGAAAAATGAAAAATTTAACCACGAGAGTTAACGGACAGAAATTATTTTAAATCTTTCAATAATCTACACTATTTTATCAAAACTATCTTTAGTCATCTATTATTATTACAAGGCAGGTCAATAGGTTCGTGACTTTTTGAATGAAAAAAGTATATTTATAAAAAATATTTTATTTTTCAACGTAGTCTCCTTTGAGCTCTATACACTTCATGCAACGTTTCTCCAATTTTTTTATCCCTTCTAAATAATAAGATTTGTTGAGGTCATCAAAATAGATTTGTTTGTAAGACGATTTCATCGTTGGAGTCAAATCTATTTTCGCCGAGCCATTTCTTCAGGTTTAGAAATAAGAAATAGTCTCTCGGGGTTAAATCCGAAGAATATGGCGGATGAGGGATTTTCTTCCCAAATAACGAGGTATTCTGCTATTAATGCATGTCAAACTAAAACTAAAAGACCCATCTGGTTCATCAACAGGAGTAAGCTGATAGTTGCCTACTGACAGGAGCAGTTCAAAGTTCGACAGGGGTCAGCTGATAGCTGCCTGCTGACAGGATTGCTATTCCATTTAAAACATAAGAAATTCAAAAAGTCACTGACTTATTGACCTGCCCTCGTATTAATATTATTTTAATTATTAACAAAATCTAAATTTGAATTTATAATAGTGATATGAATAATAAATATTCCTTCTTATATCTATTATAAAAAATTTTTATTTATCATTAAAGTGTTATAAGTGTCTATATATTTTATACAAATAAGCCAGAAGTCAAAAAGTAGTCAATTTTATTAATACCCATTTATATAAGTAAATAATGGTATCCATATCCATTTGTATAATGCTCATTTAGTCTAAAAAATTAAATTGTGATAATTTTATAAAAATTTATCTAATATAAATAAATTTTTAATTGCTTTCAATATAGAACATGATAAATGATAATTATAGTTTTTCCTTTTATTAGATCTTTAGATTTAAGCCCATTTTTTCACATTTATTTATTTTAATTACATTACACATTAAATATTAGATTTAAATTTTAGTCAACTTTTTACGAACCTTCATACTTAAGAAATTTTCCAGTTAACTTATTGTGAGAGTGCAGAATTTGAACTTTTTAGTGTGTACGAATTAATTAATGTATAAACGAAAAAATTTAAATATTAATCAATAAAAAATTTGCAAAAAATTGTCAATTTCAATAAAAAATATATTTGCATTTTCTTTATGATAAAATAATAACATTCTAAACAAATTATAAATATTCACAATTTAATTAGGAACATAACAATCACAATTTAATTAATTACTAACCTTTTAATAAAATTAGGGTGACAATAAAAAATAAAAAAAAAAAAATCTGAAACTTAATGAATATTAAAATTTATTTGATTTTAATTTCTAAGAGAAGTAAATTATATTAAACATAGTAATTTATCTAACAAACTCATATGACTTCAATTTTTGATAGTTAAATAAATATTAAACAATATCTTTTAAATATTTCATTGTATGTAAATCCGTTGTTATTAGAGCATATGTTCTAAATTCAATATCCCTTGGTTGAATATTACCATTTAAAGTAAATAAATAATTATATATATATATATTATTAAGCTTTACTCTTTCTATCTCTCTATTATTTCCACTCCCACTCTAGTAGGCAGCTGCACATAATATGATATATGAGTATATACATATTATTCTATTTAGTGATGTAGTCGTGTCTGTCACATGGTCCGTTCCAAGGTACATGATCATCCAATTGCTCTCATTTTATTCCAACATTTTTTTTCTCTCTCTATATATATATTAAAAAAAAATAAAATAAAAAAATTTCCTCTATTGAAAATGAAATACATATTTGAATTGCGATGTTATCAATCAATACCTAAACTCTTATCTTATGAAATGTAAATAGATCATCGACACTGTATTAGTGATATTATTAATCAACTTCAGAATTTTTTTCACCAATTTTTTTTTAATATAAATATATATATATATATAAATTATATTTATAAAAATATTTATTAGCTTAAGTAAGAGAAAAGATATGGAAAATGAGAGTGAAAAAGAGATTTGAAGATAACACTAGGATGAGTTTTTTTTTTGGAATATAAAATATTGGTTAGGTAGAATGTCAAACACAAGAGCAAACAAGGATTTATAAAAAGATAATAAATATTTCAATAAAACAAATAACTTTATCATTTTTTATAATGTATATATATATATATATATATATATATATATTTGTGTTGAAGATCTTAATAAACATATTATATTAAACTAAATTAAATATATTCATAAAATAACATGATTTTAGCTTATTTTTTTTTATTTTTAAGACAAAAAGCCTTTTATTTCCCTAAAAATGGCATTCTCAATATTTAATATATATATTAAAATTTAATTGAATTAAAATTAAAAAAAAAATAATAATAATAATAATAATAATAATAATAATAATAAAAATAACAAATCTATGGATAGATTATATTATCACTTGATCCTATCTTTTTTCAAAAATTCATTTCTCAATTTATAGTAGAGTAATTTTAATCTTTGATATTTTTTTTAATCTTGATATAAATTTAAAATCAAATTGGATTTTATTAGGTATTTTACCAAATGGCATTCCAATAATAATTGATAATTCTATGATTCGTTTATAATTTCTATTGGTTTTCTTTGACAGACAATAATTCGCTGGTGGGAACTGAAATAAAGGAGTGCGTGAATTGTGCTGCGAGTGTTACACCGTTATGGCGTCGAGATGGCACCGGTCACTACCTGTGCAACGCCTGCGGACTCTACAATCGGCTTAACGGCATAAATCGGCCGCCGGTGCGAAACCATCATAAGAAAGCCCCAGCGGTAACGCACCATGTCAATCACCCCCTCACTATCCCAGGGGTTTATTACCAGCACAATACAGGCTTATTTCGCGCGTTTAACATCTACCCAAATGATTTCTTTCTCTTACACTCGGAATCGTTCCATTTTCTTACACCCGCCCACCAAACCCCACTCAATTAAAACAATCTTTATATTAAATTTTAGTTAGAAATAATATTGAAATTCTACAAAATAATTAAGAAGACAAAAAATTCACTTTAAATAAAAATTAAAGAAAATTATTTATTTCTAAAGTCTAGATTGTTATTTTTTTTTTTAGATTTTTTTTAATAGAGTCTAGAAATCGAAGTTCTCATATTAGCCATTTCAAACATTCATTTATATTTATTCTAACCAATTAAATATTTATTTATTTTGTAAACTTGGTAAGGTTGATCTCATATTGTCAAGTTCAGCAGTTTCCTTCTCAGCCAAGCTCGTGAATATTAATACGTGGTTGATGTAATAATTTAAGTATATAATTTTTAAAATTTATATAAAATTTAAATAATATAATGGACAATTCGATCTTTGTAATAAATAATTTTCTTGTTACATCTTTAAACAATAATTTCATTTTATTTGGCAATTGTTTAAAATGTGATAATATTAAAAAAATGTTTGAATTCATTTATCTTATCGAGTGTGTATTTCCAATTTGAACATAATTTTTTTAGAATTTTTTTTTAAATAAATAATAATTCAATTAAGACTAATTTATTTGAAATATACATTAACAAGTCATAAAAAATTTCGTGATACAAAATATTTTATTCTCATACAAAACATCTGATATAAATTAATTTATAAAATTTAGGAAAAATATTCGAATAAATTAAAAACTAATTTTTTTGATTTTATTGTAGTTATTAGTTTTATATCTTATAATTCGATCTATTTACGTATATCTATCTCTCGAAAGTTTTTGGCCGCAGCAACCACATTCCTCCAAGTGTCCCTATTCTGAGCCCACATCCATCCAACTCCTATTTTCTCCATCTCTCTTAAGTCCTTTCCTACATTGTTTACCCACCGCGCCCTTGGACTTCCAATCGGTCTCCCCACAAATAGACTTTTCAACAGTCTTTCTTATCCCATTCTAGCCACGTGCCCTACCCATCGCAGCCTTCTCGCTTTTAATACTCTAACTACATTCCCCGGTGACCCTATCTTTCTTTGCTGCGAAGAATCCTATTTTCAAACTTACAATTAGTAATTCAAAACCTACAATAATTGGTTATGAAATAATCATGCATTTTTATTATTTACATATATAATAACAAAATGCTTAATTCAAGTTTTAATTTTTAAAGGAGACAAATTAACAAATTAAATAGATTAAATTAATATAAAATTATCTGAGTTATTTTTTTGAAAATTTTTCATAACTTTTTAATCTAATTTATAAATGGTATTATTATATACTATATTATTATATACTATCCCTATAACTATTTATATAAAATATTATTATATGCTGGTAATAGAGAAAACACGGTGCCCTCCCGCCTTTCATTCATCTATAATTATATCTCAAAATAAAATATCCTTGAACACTCTCTCTTTCTCTTTCATTAATTAATTAGAAACGAAAATTCATTTTTTTAATTTAATATTAAAGATAGAAAGGTGGATATTATTTTGTTTTTATCAGTTTTGATCAAAACATTATTATTTAATTTATAATCTTGTGCAGAAATATCAATCTTTTGATGACATAGTTGTCTTATTCTTAGGTATAATAATGTATTTAGAATGATCTACTACTATAAAACATATTTCTTAATGTAACAAATTATATATTTATTTTATAAATTGTAAAAAAATTTTGATTGGATATATCAATAATCATAATTTATAAAATTTGAGGAAAGTTTATTTGATCAATTACTTTTAATTAAAAATAAAAAAAAATTGACAAAACGAGAGTAGAATTATTAAATTAAAAAAATGTAATAATAATTTCATTTTATCATTTCATGGATTTTGTTTTGTTTTTCTTAAAAAAATGATTTAATGGTTATTATAGGCGTGTAATCGACGATCAGGGGTGAGTTGTGCCAATTGTCAAACATCAACCACAACCCTCTGGAGGAGGAACAACAGCGGCGAGCCAGTATGCAACGCCTGTGGACTATACTTCAAGCTGCACAATGTAAGCTAAGCTTTTATACCTGCCCGATAGATGGCATATAAATACCAAACCACCTAAATTTTATTACTCATAAATAAAATCTTTAAGGTTTTGCAAAAAAAGTTAGAAAGTCGTAATAATAAATATTTCTCCTTTCTAAATAAATATAATATTATTAAAAAAATCAATTAAAATTTACTCTTTTTCTTTTAAAAATAAATTTTCATCAATGCCTCAAATATTATAATATGTTTCTTCTTTTTTGGATGACGTCAGAAACTTTAATTCTTATATAGAGATTTTTGTTTAATAAGAAATATGTTTTTTTTGTTGTTGTTGTTGTTAAAAAAATGATTTTTTAAAAAAGAAAGAATAAGTAATTATATTATAATTTTATAAACAAATATTACTAACCTAATTTTTTTAAATTATTCATTCATCCGGTTGTTTAAGATTTTTAGATAAATATTACATTTTAAGCTTTTAAAAATAATAGTATTATTTTGATAATTACAGATATTTTTAATGACTTAATAATTAAAATGAATAAAAAAGTAATACTAAAAGATAAAATAGGATTTATTATTTTTGATTCTTTTAGTTTTATCAGGGGAGAAGTATTATCAAAAGAATATACAAATACAAATGTATATCTTGTTAATTCATGAGATACGTTAAAATATCAAAAAATACAAGCTGTGATTTCAAATCACGGAATTCCCTTTGATTTATACCTGATACCTGTGCTAGTAGATAATAATACGTATCAACTACAACTTGTCTACCCCTCTCTTATTTTCACTTATTTTATTTTATTTGTATTTGTATTTATTGTTTTTTGTTTTTTTGATAATACAATCTCTCATAAACATTGAAAGATATCTGAAGTGATTAAAAATACTATCCAACGTTTTTGAGATATCGTATCCTGAATGTCAGTAGTGGCATAAACCTGCGACAAATAATAATAATAATAAAATAACAGACAAGAAAACAAGCCAGGAGATAGGAGAGGATAACGTATCTCTCGCTCTCTCTCTATCAAAACTGAATGAATGAACGCAGAGTATCAGTTAGCTATCATCATCATCATGATCATCATCATCACCTTGAGTCCTCGATAACAAAACCTGCCCCTGAATTAAAGATAAAAAGATTGGCCAATTCTTTGGCGAAAATTTCTAGGCAAATATATATATATTCCGATGCATTCAAACTTTTAAATACTATATTAGTCTATTGAATACATATTTTTTTTTAATGAAAAATTATTTCTATTGGTATTTTAATTACAAACCGCTAATGTTTATCTTCCCTCTATTCACTGGACAATATTTTTAATAGTTATTGAGGAAGTTGATAAATTTCTATAAAAAATAATATCGAATTAGGAAGCCTAAAATCATATATATAAATACACATTTATACTTAAATCAAAAAAGATAAAAATTTGATTCTCTTTTTTTTTATTTTTAATGATGAATAAAAACAATTGTTATATTATCTTTTATGAATAGAATTCATTTTCCTATAAAAATGGTGGATTTGATTAGAAATATTTTATACATTAAAATTTCTATAATTAAATTGATTAATTTATATTTTTTAATTTATACAATAAAAGTATTTTAATAGGAAAATTGAAAAATCTAACAAATATATGTATATATATTTGAGGGGAGGATTATACATGGGTTATATACTTATATACTAAAAAATAAACCTATGACATGGAATTTTACTTACTTAAGTGAATTGATGATATACTTCCAAATATATATTTTTAAATTTTTTTTTAATATGAGTCTCTACTATTAATTTATTAAACTAACGTCTTTTTTTTATTTATTTTTTTTATTATGATAGATCATTTTTTTATCATAAACATTGATATTTCATATTTGGTTAAGGAAAGATGTATCAATTTATTTTAATTTCCACCTCTAAATATCTTTTATTGGTAACTTAGTTATTTGGAATAATAATAAATTATGTAAATTAAATTAATTTAATTAATATAATTAAAAGTTAATCATTTAAATCTATATTTAAATTATTAAATAATAAAATAGGATTCCTCTGATATGCATTTCCGGCATTTAAACTATCATATTAATATTTTATTTGAATTTACATAAAAATTAAAAATTGTAAATTTTGTTAAAATTATTAGTCCAACCACCATTAGTATATTCAGTAGTTAGTTACCCATTAATTATAAATATAGATGAGATGAAATACCTATATTTTGAAGTTAATTTCTTGGATTTGTGACAGGTGAATCGTCCATTAAGTATGAAGAAAGAAGGCATTCAGACACGCAAAAGAAAACCAAAGAATGGTGGGGGTGGATCGATAATTCAGCCCGGACCCTCCGGCATTGGGATCAAATCTGAGAACAAAAGTAAGCAAAATTAATCATAAAAATACAAAATATAGTTAAATTCAAAATCAAACATTTTTCCATCTCTTAGTAAATATAATTTATTGAACAAATTGTTTTTATCTAATCTATAAATTTAAGTTTATCCAATTAATATAATAATTTATTTTATTTTGTTTGTTTGAATGTCTATCATTGCAAGGAAATTGCTTCCATGTAAGTTGTCTAATTTGTATGTTACAGAAATAGTTTACTTTTAGTATATTTCTTTTCTATTTACTGTCAATATTCTTATTTATTAAAATTAAAATTTTAAAAATAAGCTGTGGCCAGGCATAGAACCGACCGACGATTTGAAATAAATTAATTTACAAACAACATTATATATATATAAAGTATAAAAAAAATTTAAAACGTGAATTAAAATGACTATATTATATTATCTTTATTTTTAGTTTAATTACTCAATTATTAATTACTGCTATATTTTAAGTAAAAAAAATTTCCGACAATGAATATAAAATTAATATTTTGTAAAATACCACTTCCGTTTTCCGGATTTACACTAAAAGTTGAGAAATTCATGCTACTAATGCATTAAGTAAATATACCAAATTTTATCAAAATACGTTGATCCGTTCAAGCTATATGAAACACACCATGGACAGAAGGACGGACGGACGGACAGACATCATGCTAAAAATACTTTTTTCTGTTAACAAAATGCATGATTTGTGGAGTTATGTAAAAATCTCAAATTTGGTGTGAAATCAATTCCTTCCCTTCCTATCGTCGGTCGGTAATAATTCGATATTTTGGACTAATCTTAGTGTCTTCATTTTGAAATCAATTAATAGAAAAGTTTTAAAACATAATTTTTACGAATTTCTACGTATAATCTTATGTTAAAAAAAGAAAAAGCAATTATCAGTAAATCAAAAACTAATTTTAATTAATTGAGTATATATTATTATTTATATTTATATATATGTATGGATATATATGCATATATGTAATTTTCCATTTCATTTTATTAGTTTTTATTCTCTTCTACTTTCTTTCTATTTTTTTGTGCTTATATGTAATTTAAAAGGCAATTTAATCAGTGTTTTGATATATTATGTGCTTTATGGAGTATTCTTTAAAACTTTTTTCTATAGTTTGAATATTTCTAAATTGATAAAGAGAGAAATCATATTAGTAAATAAACAATACCTTAAAGATGCTCAAAACCACAAAATTTATAATTCAAAATTAACAAAAAAAAATAAATTTGCTAAAAAGCGACTTGGGAAGTCTAAAGTTACGTATACCTAAATCTAAAAAGAAAATTTTTATTCTTATTATTTTATTAATTTTATTTATTTTAAAATTAAAAATTATAAAAAATTAAAATTGTAAAATAAACCTAAATTTTTCACCAAAAATCAAAAATCAAACCATCTTCCTCCAAAAAATGAATACTTTATATTTTTTTTTATTAAAACCCCCCTTTCAAGATTATTTTTTTATTTAAATTAAATTCCAACAAAGTCAACAATCTAAAAATTAAATATATAAACATAACTACATCACATTAACAAATAAACTAAGTATTAAATAAATATTTAATTATGAATTATAAGATTAAAAATAATATATATATATATGGTATCTATTGGTAGGAGAATTAAAATTATTTTCAATATAAATAATTAAGATATCTCTGCCATCACCAAAATTTTCGATGTTGAGATTTTGATGTTTTTATACGTTTTGAAGGTCACTGAGTCATTTTCACTAAGGTTGAGAAAAATGTCTATGTGTATGTGTATGTATGTATGTATGTGTGTGTGTGTGTAGACAAGAGTACGCAAAAAGAGTGTGAGCTAGAGTAATGAAATTTGGTCCACGGGCATTATTAAATTCGTAGTTTTCTTTCAACTTTTGAGAAATGTGGCTCATTTGGAAGAGGATCATTACCTACCACGTTTGGATTTTTTTTTTCCTCTAAAGTGACCGTAAAAATATAGATATATGTTTGATAATTTTTCATATGATTAAAATTTGTATAAAACTGCTATATATATAGAATTTCAGCTTGATTGAATCGCTGAAAGAACCGGAATTAAATTTTTAACACGACTGCAAATCACGCGCAAGCATGTGACGTGGTGCCATCAACAAAGAGACAAACAGGCACTGGTTTAATATATTAGTTTATTAATTTTATTTTATAATTAATTAGATTTAATTTAAATATAATATATATGTTAATTAATCCAATTCAAATTTGCGCGATAGTCGAGTGGAGACACTCCAGATTTTTTTTAATCTTATTTGCAAAATGAGATTATATTCATATTTAATCCATATTGATTATTATAATATATATATATATATATACCTATACATTATCGAAGGAAGAATTTATTATCTAAAAAAAAACTTTTATATTTAATGGAAAGTTGGCTGTTTAATTTGAAAATAAATATCATTCTTTCTCCCTTCTTTTTTCTCTCTCTCTCTCTCTCACTTATTGAAGTAGTAATAAAAAAAACAAACAAACAGCCGAATGCTGATGGCATTTCGTCGTAACAAGCTTTCTTAATTAAGACATCGAGACTTTTATTTGAAATTAAGCATTAGAGCGGATCATTAGGATTGGAATCATTTGGCATAAAGGCTTATTGGACTGATAACGGTCTGCTTATTTGCTTAATTGATTGATCCGACCTGGGCCTGTTATCATCAGTAGAGATAAGATAAACGTATGGATGATTGGCCGTCCCCGCCGCTTTTGCTGTCTCTCATATTTGTATTAGATAGCCATGGAGATCCGTTAGTACTCGCCTTCCATGACCAGACAAACACTCCATGTGACAAATGAGAAATAAAAAATAATTCAATATAGAGAGATCATCCTGAACATATTTTTTTTTCTCACAACGAAATCGTAAAAAGAAAAAAAAATTAAACAAATATTATATATATAATTCCCTTGTGTGCTGAGTAATTTAAAAAAAAATCATATATAAATTTTAAATTTATAGAAAATATTAATGATAAAATAAATTATTATTTTAGTATCTTAAAGAATGAAGATGGAAAAATCCGAAAAGTCAAATATGTATACTATATATATATGGCTTTAGGAACCCGAAAGTTCTTGGCCTTTGCAACTACATTCCTTCAACTGTTCCTAATCTGAGCTACATCCATCCAACTCCTATTTTCTCCCATCTCTTTTACGTCCTTTCTCACATTGTCTACCCACCGCGTCCTTGGTCTTCCAATAGGTCTCCTCAAGAATAGACTTTTCATTAGTCTTTCCTTTCCCATTCTTGCCATGTGTCCTGTCCATCACAATCTTCTCGCTTTTAATGCTCTAACTATATCAGGTCATGCAATTCCGCGTTATGTAGTCTCCGCCATTCCCCGGTGACCTCATCTTTCTTGGGACCATAAATGCCAAGAAGAATCTTATTTTCAAATACTCTAAAACTACTCTCGTCTCCCAAGATAATAGACCACGCCTCTCTCACTCTTGTATAAATCAACCGGAAAAATAATTGTTCTATAATATATATATAGTATCTGGTTCACCGAGCCGCCGCTCAGTATTTAAAAAAAATATTCTTTATGAACTATGAATATTTATAAGATTAAGATTATTATTTTAACTATATATAAATAAACGACAAGATATAAGAAACAATTTCAAATAATTTAAAAGATCATAAATTAAAAAAAATAGCCATAAAACATACAGCCCTTAAACGTACGTAATAATTCACTGAAAGACAGAAAAGTATGACCTGTGGATATGACATAATATATATTTCGTAATTTGATTACCAAATATTAAAATAAATATTTTTTATTTTATTTTATTTATAATATTTCTTATTTAAGGAAGCGTTGTCCGGCGCATTATTTTTATTATTAAAATTCCTATTTTAAATTTAGAAAAAACTAACAAAGATGTTTTTCCAGAGGCTGAAACCAATACAGATCGATTTACCTTTATAAATATTATCTATGATGTAAATTTCAAAAAAATATTTAAGCGGTTTAATATTTCAAAAATACAAATATATATACAATTTTTGCTGCTATAATAAGATAAGATATATAATAGGTTGGGGAAAAAGAAATCCATTATTTTTACGTGAACTTCAAGACTTTATTTAACATGTTTTGCATTGTCCGATTTAGGTCAAATATGCACCATTTTGTTCTATAATTTGTTGCCATTTTAATGGTAGCTTCATTATGCCTCTCTCATAAAAGTCTTGGTCCTTATTAGCGAAAAACTCCAGCAATTGATTTTCACACTCTTCCCTTGATGCCAATTTCTTATCACTAAAACACGCTTTGACCACGATCGCTTTCGCATAATGGTGTCGTATGTGACCCATTTCTCATCCCCAGTCACCATCCGTTTAAGAAATGGGTCGATTTCATTACGTTTGGTCAAGGCTTCGCAGATGGAAATTCGATCCATCATGTTTTTTGGTGTTAATTGGTGTGGCACCCAAACATCTCAAGCTTTTTTTTAAACCCAGCTTTGTGCAAATGGTTTAAAACTGTTTTGTGGTCGATCTTTAACTCCTGGGCGATGCTACGACTACTAACATGCCGGTCCACTTCGATGATTTCAGTGACTTTGTCGACATTTTCGACGACGGGCCTGCCTGTGCGAGGGGCATCCTTAACGTCAAAAATACCCGAACGGAATCGACGAAACCAAAATTGCGCGTAATTAGCTGTTACAGTATCGGGACCATAAACACTATTCACATTTTCAGCCGCCTGACTTGCATTTTCGCCCTTATCAAAGAAAAACTGTAAAATGTACCGAATTTTCTCTTTGTTTCCTTCCATCTTTAACGGCGTGTAACTCAGAACTGAATGGACAAAACAAAAAACTGCAAACGAATTCTTTTAGTGCGAACTGTTACCTTGACAACGAGCATAAATTTGAAATTGTTTGATCGATAATTTACGAGATATCGATCACTACAGCCATCTACCGAAAAAATAATGGATTTCTTTTTCCCCAACCTAATATATTATAAAATACAATTTAGATATCAAATATTGGGAAAGTATTAGAATTGATCCCTTAAAAAGAAAGATTTTTAGAAGCGATAGTAAAATACTGAACTGATGAACTCGAGAACGAGGGTTCAAACCTCACCTAGTTCACAAAAATTATAATTTATAATTCAATAATTCAATAATTTAATGAGATAAATTATCAAATATATGTATTGTCTGTTTGCCGGCGTTTTCATATTTATTTTATAAATTAAAAAGTTAAAGTAATTATGATTAATTCAAATATTGATATGATTCTGTTTTAGATTTGGGTACTTCATCTTCTTCTTGTCTTGTGATTTTTGTCTACGTGCTGCTTCTTGTTATGTTCCCCCCTCTCTCTCTCTCTCTCATCTCTTGATGCAGGGTGTATATTTATCTATTTATGTGTGTGCGTGTGTTTGGGCGTGTATGTTTTAGCAGTGGGGGTGGCTAAGGGCGAGTATTGCTTGTACCCGGTGGGCGGCGAGCCTTCGGTTGTTTACCACCACCTGCATCATCCGCAGGCGCCGTCCCCAGATATGCCCTCGGTCAGCCTCCTCAATCGACATCTCGCCAAGTACGAGCCTTTCTCTCTCTCTCTCTCTATCATTCTGTCATTTGCTTAATATAAAAAAAAAGAAAGGAATATCTTTTCTAGCTGAAAGCCTGGCTGTTTCTTGAGACATTAAGAAACCATTCCTGTTTTTTTCCTAAGGAACAACTTGCCATCATCAGACCACCACACCTACACCAACAAATTATTATAAGATTACATTTAAAATAAAAAAAAGTCTACTAAATCAACCCTTAACAAATCATCAAATAAATTTTAAAAAGATTTATTAATCAATTGTTTTGTCAATAAATTTTAAATATTAATTATTTACAATTGTATTGATTTTGTTAAAATAAGTTCTTAAATCAAATATTTGTTTAAAGTATTTTTTTTAAATTATTCTCATAAATAATAAATAATAATTCCTTAAGGTCCATATTGCCTAAAAAAAGTTAAACTAATTGATTAATTAATTAATTTAAAGAGAGACATATTCGGAATTCAATGGGGGTGGATTAGGATATGGATGGTTGGAGGAATGTGATTACTGTGGGCTAAAAACTTTCATGCTTAGTAACCCCATATATATTATTTTTCCAATTTTAATTTCAGGATGAGGGTGAGGTTATTTTGGGAATAACAAACGGAAAAAGCGATTGAAAATTTTTTAGGAAAATAATATTACAGCCAATTAATTTTTAATTTGTTTGATTCTTGGTGTGGGGAGATGGTCGCAACTGTCCCTTTAAAGAACAATTATATTTTTTTAAAATTACCTAATAATATTAATTAAAAAGAAAAATAATTACAAAACATTTGATTTTTAAACTAAATTAATTTTATTTTCGATCTCAATTCCTTGATTAATTATTTTTCTTCTCTCTCTTCACTGATACTATAACAAGAATGTCACATATTTTTAGTGTAGCTGACTTGAAAGAATAATGGTGGTGGGGGATGGTCATAATCATTGGCTGGGGTGCGGGGCGACCAGCCAGAGAGGTCCATTAATTGTTTAAAAGCCTAAGACGATAACCGCGTCAACCCCTTGGCGTCTTGATGGCGCCTCACTAATCAAGCCTGCCCCCTCCATACTCTCCCCCCGTCCCCCTACTTACCATACTTACACGCTCCACACCACATTTCCTAATGTCCCGTCCCCTTTTCTAAAAGTATATTAAAAGAGCAATAATAAATCATTAACTATCCCCATAATCATATCATGTATATTTTTAAAAATTAGTTTTTCAACCGAGACAAAAAATAAAAATCCTTTTAATATTTCAATTTTTTTTTTGTTTTATAATTTTTAATTAACGAGTCTTATTTTAAACTAATCGGACATTTTAAAAACTACTTATCCCAGACAAAAATTAATTTTATTTTTTATGTAAAGTTAAATTCATAAGTTCGTTTAGGTTTATACTTATATAGTTAGGTTATTCATATGTAGAGTAATTTAGTTGTAAAAGTAAATAATTATTTATAAACTTTAGAAATTATTTTATCCATCAATTTATTTATATTTTTATCTATTTTAAAGGCATTCTTGATTTTTTTTTAAACTACACACACACATTCCTTAGCTTCTTCCATCCAATTCCAACCCTTGTCCATTTCCTTAATATCAGGTTTTATACTACTTCTTTAAGTAAATAAATAATTGATTTGATTTATAAACAATTTTGAATGTTAATCAAATTTTGTTTATTTATTTTTATCAATTTTATTTTGTAATATCCTAAAGGATTCAATAACTTTTTAAAACCCTTTTAAACATGACTTGAATAATTAATATTTTATTAATAATTTTCAATAGTAAATAAAAAATTATCTTATTTTAATCCATTTCATTTAATTAATTTATTGATTTCATTTTAATATTTTATAAAAAATAATAAATGGTCATAATCTGTTTTTGTTTTTGTAGTGTTCCACCGTTAGAACCTTTGCCGAGTGTGATTACACATACAACGACAACGCCAACGACCAGCACGTCAACGGGTTGGCTCCGAGAGGAGGGAGATGACGCCGCCCAGAGCAACTAGTCTTCGTCAATGCCGTAATTTGCTCTCTGCGTACTGGAAATATTACGTTCCAGTTAATTCGATCTCATCCGTTTCATTTCTTGGGAGTTTAGACAACGATACAAAAATCATTTGGTTCAAGAAACAAAAAAAAAACAAAACATTTTATACTTGTTAATTATGGTATCACAATGGGGAGGTGTCCGAAGTTTATCATTATTTAAAATATTCTTATAACAATCCTCCTCCTTCAAGATAAAAAATTAACAAGTACCTGATTTTTAAATGAAAGAGAAATTATATTTCCTGGTAAAATAAATTTATCCATTGTATTTTATTTATATTTTTAGTTAGTAAATGATTGATGAAATAGATTTGTCATTTTTTGAACAAATCATACAAATTTTGTTGTCCAGTATTATTAGCAAAATTGCAACACAAACCTAACACTAATATACCATATATAACTTATTATAATTATTACTGACGAATGATTGATAATTTTTTTTTTCCTTTTCCAAAAATAAAATATTTAAATATATATTATGTATATAAACAAACTTTTTTTTTTTAGAAATAATCAAATTTTATATTAAAATTATATAAATGTACATCTTTTTTCAATAAAATTATCTCTGTTTTAAAAATCTTATAAAACTTTACTCCTTAAAGTATGAATTTCTTAAGTTATCAATCATAAAATAAATATAAACCAAAGATAATTTATTGATTTAAATAATAATAAAACGAAAACAAAAAAAAAATTAAATTTGTATGTAAGAAATCAAATCAAATTAAAATATAATATATTATATATATTAAATAAATAGAGAATATTATATTATTAAAAATATTAGACAAGGCAAGCGAATGATAAAAAAGACAATTTTATTTATGATTTAGTTTTTGAAAAATAAAAATCAAACATCGAAAAACATATTATAAATAAATCTATGCCTATAGTTAAAAATTAATTGTATTATATGATTTTATACTTTATACCCCATTTAGTTTCTCTCTTATATCTTATTTTTATTCTGCCACAATATTCTATTGACCTATTACGTTATTTAGCTAGTATATTAATATAAATTTGCAAATTGAATGTATAAAAGCAAATAATTTCTTAAATATACATATATATTATGTCTTATCGAAAAAAATAAATCCAAATTTCAAATATTATACACCAATATATTAACATATTTTTATTTATAATAATAAATAGAACTCTGTCTTAGTAATTCAATATTACAAATTCTATAAATATTGTTAATGTTATTGTTTTTGTTTTTTTAAATAAAATTTAAACAAATGAACACTTTCTTTAAAAAGACGAATAAGAATTATGTTTTTTATAAATATTCTCATATAGTAATAATATATTTATTTAAACACATTTTATTTTTTCCATAAATTAATATATGTATTACTAAAATAAATTTTATATACGAATCATTATATATAATTCCCGTATATTTTTACATATACACATAAGAAATAAAAACAGAAATTGATTCAGAATAATTATTAATAATTTTAACTTTAACAAATAGTCTAATTATTATTATTATTAATTGTATTTTCGATCGATATGCGGGTAAATCAATTGAGTTCCTAATCTAAAAGACATTTAGAGAATGTTGAACTTTTCTATATTCATAAATTCCCGTTTGCTTATAATTAATCATTTGCCTAAATGACAAATTATAAAAATTATACATTTAAACCATCCTGTGCTAAAAGACAATTATACATTGTTTCTTAAATTTTAATATCTTTTACTTTATCATTAATTATTTAATAGGCGATAAAATTTTTATTAATTTTGCTTCTTTCAACAAATAAAATTTTGATCTATTTTTGATAAGAATTTTATGTTTCATGATGACCCTTATTTATTATGAATGTCTAAATATTTTACAAAATCTAATCTCTATACTGACTAAAAAACTATTAAAAAAATAAAAATTATAATTTGTATATTAAAAAAAAAATTCCATATAAAATTGAACATAATTTTTACAGAATTTTATTTCCTATATAATTTCATCCTTTCGGCTATTACTATTATAACAGTTGCTCTGTTGTATTGATTCTTAAAATTGTATTTAACTAACACTATTTTATTTAAAAATTAATTACTTTAATAATATTAATTTTATAATATATTATTCTAATAATAATTAATAATAAAATTGATTATTATTCTTAGTAATTATATTATTTTTATTCAAAGTTTTTTCAGCCCAGTATATAAATATTGAAAGAAAATATATTTATCGGTCAAAAGGTTAAAATAAATAATTCCATTTAATTTACAATCATTAATATTAAAAGTATTGTTTATAAATTTTAAATAATTTATGTTAATAATCCAAAATAAATAATTTTTTATCTTCTCCTAATCTATGTTATATGTACATATTATTATATATCAAGAAAGAGCCAAATGTGTTTTATTTTATTAAAAGCAAAGAGTACTGAAAGAATTTTTTTATAAATATTTGGTATACCAAAGTTTTATGAATTCATTATCCCAAGAATGATAAATATTTAAAATAAAATGATTATACATAAATACATAAATATCAATAACATATTTTAATAAATATGCATACATTCCAAAGAAATTAATATTAAAAAAAATAATAAATATATAATTTAATATCAGTAATTTTTATAAAATAAATAAATAATTTTTCAAAGACTGTTTAAAAAAAAAGAAATTAAATTTGTATTTATCTTGTAAAATAAAAACATTATATCCATATTATTTATATATATTATATATTATTTATAGATATATAATCACTTAATTTTATTATTAATTAAACATTTGAATGATTGAAGCTAATTGGAATAAATTTGAATAAGTATTTGAAGAAATTATTAATTACTGACAGAAATATTTTTTAAAATTATTATTAATTACAAAAAAATTTTAATTTATTGTATTTCAAAACAAAAATTTAATTTAATACTAAAATCAATAGATTTAAATTTAATAGTAAAAAGACAAATTTATAAACTTTTATTAAATTATGTACAAATATAACCCTTTTTATAGGGATAATATTAAAAAAATAAATTCTTCAAATTTAAAAAAACATTAAATTAAATTAAAAAAATTAGAAAATTTAAATGCAATTATTAATGTGCTAGATTAAATGTAAATAGTTTTTGCCTTTGTATGTTTATATGTGTGTATGTGTGTGTGTGAATATATAAATGTGTATTTAATATCAAGAATTACCTTAGTCAAATAAATAATAACATGAATCATTTTAAAATTTATAAAAAATATAAATAAAAAAAAATTACAAAATGAAATCGTTATTATTTTACCCTTATTATTATCATTATTATTTTAGCTAAATTTGTTCAGATTGGCAAGTTTTTTAAAAAATAATAATTGAACATAATAAATATTTTAAAAATTCATATTAGGAAGATTTTAAAAGAAAAAATTGAATTATTAGTTAGTCATAACAATCTTCTCTTCTATATTAAAAAATATTTATTTAAAGTAAAATATTATTGATTCAATTTAGATAGTTTCTTTGTCTGTCTGGCATGAAATTTTTTAGTTTCTCTTTTCTTTCAGAGTGATGATGATGTGAAGTGGTATGGAGAGGTGGCTTTTGTGGCATGGGATATTTTGGACTAATGGGCTTCCTAAAGGGACGTTAGAGAAAGAGGGGGTAAAAAATTCTAAGTGGTTTCGAGCATTAAGTTAAAGCAGACACGCAATTTTACCAGCATTATCATCATCCCCTTTTTATGACTAGTAATAAGTCACTGAATGGTAATAAAGAAATGATGATAAACCATTTTCATTTGAAATAAATTAAATAAATAGTTGAATTTTGTATGACATAATTAATAATTATCAACTAAATTTGACTCAAATTTTAAATAAATAATAATAAACAATATATACGCGAGTATATCGTAATATTTATTCCTATAAATATAAACTATAAACTTTCACCTATATTTTTTTACTAATTTTAACCATTTTAAAACAATTATTTATTAAATAGTATAATTAAAAATCAGGATTCCATTCAAATTTGAGAAAAGGTATTATAATTGTTGATATATATATCTTATACTTTGAAATACATTTTTACCACGTTTTTTATCTTATATACTGTTAATTTAATATACTTTACACAATTTTGAATAAAATTCTTTTCATACATAATATACAATTTATAAATTTAATATTGAAATTTTTTTTAAAATCAAATTAATTTTTAAAGAATAATATTAAACCATTTTTATGGTAAATTGGATTAAATTTATAAGTTTGAATGAAAGAAAAATAAAAAAATAAAATAATGAAATATAAAGGAAATTTAACGAAAATAAAAATTTGAATTTACTTTCCCTGGGATGTTAGAGAAAATTGAATTCAAAATTGCCCTTTTTATAGAATATACAAAAAGCATTTTCAATACCATCAAATGCTTCCATATATTATAATATATAGAAAATGAATCGAAAATTAATAACTATTATTAATAAAAATAAATAATTAATCACATGATTAGGTTATTAATTTACTTACCATGAGTCAGTGGCGCAACCAGGGGGGGGTTTTGGGGGTTAAAACCCCCCCCAGGATTGAAAAAAATATAAATTGCTGTATATTATGTACTATATTACAAATAGAAAAGAAAAAAAAAAAATTCTTAAAGTATAACTTAGTGTATAATAAGTAAGTTTATTTTATTTCAAAATTTCAACACAAAAAAAATTGCTTATTTTTTCGTACAGAATTAAATATAAGAAATAAAAATTTTTTTTATTATTTCTCCTAAATCTTAAAAAACAAAAGACTTAATATAAGATTACTAGATGATTGTGAAATTTTCCAATTTGACTATTATTTAAATATAAAATAAATAAAAATATTACTCAAATTCTAAATATTTTTTATTAATAATACATTAATTGCTAATTTCATAAAAATTATGAAGCGAAGACAAATATTTTCAAAATGGAAACGGGTAAAAATCCCTAAAGGAAAAAATCCATAAAAGTCAAAAATCCCTAAAACCGAAAATCCCCAAAAGCGAAAACCCCTAAATAAAAATATCGCTGACTGAAAAAATCCCTAAAAACAATTTTTTTCATTTTTGTATTAATTTTAATTGTGACTCAGAAAATTAAATCACAAGGTGAGCATGACACCCAGTTGCCTGAGACACGACCTCCCAAGGAGGTAATCGGGCCTGGACCGAAAGTAGGGAAAATAAGTTGACCTGTGGCCAGGTCCAAACCGACCGACTGTTTGAAATAAATTAATTTCCAGCTACAGAAACAATTTCAAATAATTTTAATATTTCTATTAATGTAATAAAAAACAGATATGGATACATAAATAATAAATATAAACATTTTTAATTTTATTTTATTTATAATATATGTATATATTTATATGTAAGACCAGGCTGTGACGTCATGAATGGCTGGATGACGTCATATAATTTTAAATCAAGAAAAAACTAATAAATATGATTTTTCTCGAGGATAAAACCAATACAAAGTGCATGATTCGTGGTGATATATAAAAAAATCTCCTTTGGTGTGAAAATAACCCTTCCCTTCCTATCGTCGATCGCTAATACTACCACTTCCGGTTTCCGGAATTGCACCAAAAGTTGATCAATTCATCCCACTGATGCATTAAGTAAATATACCACAAATTTCATCAAAATCGGTTGAGCCGTTCAGGCTGTACACATCTATACGGACGGACGGACAGACGGACGGACAGACATCATGCTAAAAATACTTTTTTCTGTTTAGAAAATGCATGATTCGTGGAGATATGTAAAAATCTCCACATGTGAAATTTGGTGTGAAAACAATACCTCCCTTACTATCGTCGGTCGGTAAAAAGGTCAACAAATACATACATAGGGCCCACACACGTGATTTTTCCAAAAAAATTCGTATGTAAAATAAAGGGAATATACTCAAATTCCGTTTATTATCATACGTTTTAATAGCTTAATGATTCCAAATACAAAATACACCATTTGCACCGTATATTTCACCAGGGAATATATAACGCAATTTGTGAAATTTACTATCATCAGAGGTTGTCTTTTTCATTTTGCTCAATGCATTTATAGAAACATCAAATCAATGCCAGAAGTTTTGAAGCTCTATAATGATATAGATAATCCTGACAACTCCACTCATTTACGAACTCTTGCAGCTTTGGTTTTGGTATCACCATCAAAAGTCATTGTAGCCTACCAAGCATTAGCTGGACGACCAACAGGGTAAAACTTTGTGATCTTTGCTTGCCTCGAACAAACAATGCATTGGAAGGTTACAACAATGCTCTTCGTTCACGCTTAGGAGGTTACAAGACATCAGTATGGAACCTGATTAAGCAAATCCATATTGAGCATAACCTTATCTCTTTGGAAATCTGTCATGAAGTTCGTGGTAAGAAGCCTGGTTCACCAAGGAAACGATTCAGCGACTCGCATGATAAGCTTCTGACTATAATGAAGGCATGAAAAATGGGACGCTAAAAAACCAGATGGAACAGATGGGATGACACCAACTACCTCATTTAAGTCTCTTCGGCTATTCATTATTAAATAAGTAAAAAAAATTAGGGAAATTTTTTATTTAGGGATTTTTTCTTAGGGATTTTTACATGATTTCTTTCAAAATATCCTGCCACTACGGGCGGACGAAAAGCTTTCAAAATCTCTAAGTAGTTTTTTATAAATAACTCCTTTATTAATAAGTTTAGGTAAAAATGAATATAATGAAACTTTTAGTAAATTCGATTCCCTATAAATTTAATACGATAGTATGATAATTCTCATAAAAATCGGTATTTATTGAGAAAATCAATAAAATGTTCTTTGACACCTCTTTAAACTACCCTTACTTATGGTCCGATCTTGTCCAAAAACAATCCAATCCCCGTCCATCATTCCCAAAAAAAAAAACATTTAAATATCAAATTTCAAGACAATATCTCATTTTGTTTAGACGTAATCTCGGTAACGAGCCGGTTCAAAAATTTTTTTTTGCAGTTTTGGATTCAGAACCGTTTGAAAAGTGGAATTCTCGAAGAATCTCGGAGCAAAAATTTTCAAAATTTTCCGATCATCGTATAAGCTATCCTTATTTCATGAGGAAAGCTAAAATGATTTACTTATAGCTGGAAAAAAATATTTTCTTTCTAAAACTGTGAATACGAGTAAATAAAATACAAAATTAAATTTTATTGCCAGATTTTGTAAAATCAGTGTTTCATTTACAAAACTTTTTTAAATATTTAATATAAAAAAAAAAATCTTAATGAAAATTTGTCTTTGAGAGAGCCCGGGGGGGGGGGGGGCGCCATAGGAAGGTGGAGCGGCTAGTCAAAACCCCCCCCAGGATCAAATCCTGGTTGCGCCACTGCCATGAGTAAGTGAGTTATCACTCAGCAGTGAGGAACTTTTGGTATTTGTCTTCTCTTATTCACTGTGAAAAGCATACTAAATTCTATAAAAATATATTTTCTTTTATTTTTTAATTATCGTTTTTCCATGAAGTAAGTTATGACTTCTCGAAACAAAAATATTTTAGCCAGACACAAATTGTTCTAGACCTAGACAGACCTAGAGATTTAAAATAAAATATTCTCAGTTTTATATCAGCAATTTTTTTGGTAGATAATTTTAAAAAAATAAATATATTAATATTATCAGTAAATTATTTCCAATAATTTCAATTAATATTGATGATATTTTTATTTATATAATTCTTGTATTCATATCTTAACCCTCAAATTAAAATAATTACTTTAATCTATAACATATTTAATTTAATTTTAATATTCTACATTATTTAGAAACAAAAGAAAAAGAAAGAATAAATAAAATGTATATTATTAATATCTATTATATATTTAGATATAAAAAAATAAAAAAAAAAATAAATTTGAAAAATGAAAATTAATTAATTTTCGGAATTATTTCCAAATTAAAATTATATTATGATATTATAAAACTATTATATATATATAATATTGACATCATATAAGGAACAATGAAAAATTTTAAGATATGAGTTATTTATTTTTAAATCTCTCTTTCTCTCTCTCTCTCTCTAGACAAAAATATTATAAATAATAAATTTTAAGATCATTTAGCCATATTTCACAATTATTTATAATTATGATAAATAATATAAATATAAAACAATTTTATAAAATAACGTTTTTCCAAACTAAAAAGAATAAAATAATTTTTCTATAAGCCTGACAAAGTTTATGGATGAATTGCTTCATATTCAACGAAAAACGTTGGGCGCATTTATTTTTATTTATTTATATGAACAATCAAGACAAATTTTTGTAATAATAAAAATTTTATTAAACACATAAACTGACAATTTTTTTTATCATGCAATAAAATTGATAGTTTAAGAGCTAAGAAATTAATCTTTTATTATTTTTCAATGTAATATACTTATATCAAAGTATGTATCAAAATTTAAAAGAATTTTTAAAAAAATTTACATATTATCAATCAATTCCAAAATGGTTGATTATATTAGAAGAAATAGTGTTACTTGGATCCATTGAAATATCTATAAAAATTTTCAAAAGTCTATCTCAATAAAAAGTCGATGAAAAATCGATTTTAATTTGTCAAAAGAGCGAATAGACAGAGGGGCACAGGGACAGACGCCAAGTGATTAAGAAAAACGTTATAAAAACAAATAATTAAGTATCCTAATAATAATAATAAATAATTCTACTATATTGTCAAAGGCTATTTTATGCTTGTATATTAAACAAGAAATAATCGATGTAATTGATGATGATAATCCTATAAAAACATTTTGTTGTGACAAGGACGAGGAAATTAAATTTTACTTTTGAAGATGTAATATATTTTTATTTCTCATAGAGAAAATTATAGGAGCCTTTAAAATTTGATTTATATGTATTTAATAAAAAAAAATGCAAATTTTATATCTACTCACTATTTTTTATTTTTTATTAAAAATAATAATATGAATTTTTATTTATTTTATTTTGAATAAAATCGATATTAAATATGACTTTGTCCAATGAACAAACTATCAATTTTGCATTTAATGATTGTTTTAAGATTAAGATAAAAATAAATATCCTTAAATTTATAAATATAAATTCAATTCTTTAAGAAATTACATCGTTTTTGGATAATAAATGAATATTGACTAGTAGAACAAATAATAAATATTTTTTATATGGTACATTCCTATTTAAGCTTTCTAAATGAAAGATCATCTGTATCTTGGAAATTGTACAATTATTTCAATATACATATATGTAATCTAGAAATTTAAATTAAGTTTAATCGTAAAAATAAACAAATTCAAATCATTCTTACCATTTAAATTTCTTATTTGCAGTTAATTTTTATAATATATCATAATTTCTGAATCTTTTTTTTCAAACAGCATTTAATATTTGCAATTAAATTTTTTTTTGTTTTCCATTTGGTAAATATGGACAAATTTTTATATTTCTTTAATCCTTTTACATTAATCAAAATTATAAAGGTAAAATTGAATCCATTCAAATATTCTTCTTCTGACCCCAAATTTTTATTTTTATCAGATATTCAATTAATTATTCTAATTATATAAACAGGCTATCTACGATACTCGAATATGTAAACAAAATTACCTCATTTGCCAAATGCTACCTGCTTGTATGCTCATATAATCTAATTATATTTATTAAATGAAAGAAGATGAAAGATGAATTATAAATAAGATTCAATCCAACTTATAAAATTAAAAAAAAAAATTAATCAGCTTTTCTGATTAATATAATTAAAATAAATGTACGTATATTTATAAAAGATTATACATTATTTAATATTTTCGTTTGTTTTCAGCTGTGAAAGGCAAATGCTTACTATTAATATGAAATTTTTACCATGCTGTTTTCAAAATACAATATAATGAATGGATACTATTAATAAAACATGATTAATTGAGTTAAAATATAAAAATAATACTAATTTAATATACTATAATTTCATATTAATATTTAATTTAATATCCAGAAATGGCAATATTTGAAATATTTTGATTAAGGCTTGTCGTACAGCTAGTCGTAGACGTTTGAATACATATAAATTAATAAACTTTCGAATTGAACTGGGGTTTTTCTTAAATATTGTCTAAATTCTTCATGATCTTCAATTTCTAATTCTCTTAAAAGTCCTGCTGAACACCCATGAGTATGTCTTCTTAGCAACTAATTCCTAGTCCAAATTCTTTTTCTTTTTATTTAACTTTTGTGCAAGTTCTTCTATTAATGATGATATAATTAGTTTTTTATAATAATTTATAATGCGGCGTTTGGCAATTATGCTTTCCATGACAAATGACTGACCTGACAGCTTTTCACTAAACAATAACATAACCTGGCCACATGTAGCGTGCGTGTAAATGACTACTAATGACTTAGTTAGCTAAGCAGGAAGAAAGTGGAATAGTAACTGATGGCAAGAACTAAGCCCGTGTAAACAAGGCTTAACATACGATAAAATAAATTTTTCAAGAGAAATTATAAATTAGCAAACATTTAATATATACCTAAGAACACAACAAGATTGTATAAAACAGAGTTTCCCAATCTCTTTTGGCCAACGGACCCATTTCATAGTCAAAACTTGTCCACGGACCCCCTTTTATAATAAAAAAAGCCCTTAGTGAAAACTACGTTTTTGTGCTGTCATGTTACCGCTCATTGAAAAGAAAGAGAATTCATTATCGTTCGGTTGATTCGAGCCTGGTTTTCGGACACTACCTTATTACTTATATTTATGTTTTATGCACCTATCTACATTTATATTTTGCTAACAATTATTCATTGTTATTTATTTGATTTCCATATTAATAAGAATGTGTCATAATTTATTTTTTTTATTAAACCTTGCGCGGACCCCTTATGTTGTTCAGGGAATCCCAAATCGATTTTAATTTTCCAAGGACCCCCTGAATGATCACAGGGACCCCTTGGGGTCCATAGGGACCATTTTGAGAATCATTTGGTATAACAGAATAATAATTTTGAACCTTATTATAATAAAAAGTTACCAGTAACCAGTATAGTAAAATAGTAGCACAAGGTTTCTTTCAATCCATAATGTTCAAAACACAGTTACAAAATTAAAATAGTCTGATTATTTTCTACTTTGTCCAATTAAAAATATATAATTTAATTTCTTAAAAAAATAAAATTCCTTAGGGGACCATCCCTCTCTCAATCCTGTCTCTCAATGACATTATAACATTCCTCTTTCCCCTTCAACTACAACTCGCCTATCTTTTCAATGTCATGTTGTTTTAACAGGATGAATATTTATTATACTTTTAGTCTAATAAGCATTCTCTTAGTATTTAGTTCCCAATTTTATTAATCAACATTAATAAGTAAAAAGAATTTATTATCTCTTTTTTGCTCTTCCTCACCATCTATCTATACATCCCTACCCTTTTCTCTACAAATTCAATTTTCTAATTACACTAACGAATGAGTTTTATCACTATTAGATATCTTAATTAAAATTATTAGTTGGATAATAAATAATCATCTATTAAATCTAATAGATCGTTGTTTATGTATGATTATAATACATTCAAAATAAATATAAATAAATAATTAATGAAATATGATATAAAATAATCGAAAAAACGATATTATTAGATCTCTTTTTCTTTCCTGGTTATTTTATTTTTATGAATTTCAAAATAAATTTTTAGGGGTTGATATACTATTTAATATTTATTATTTATTTTAAAAAAATTCGAACTAAATAAATTAAAATTTGTAAATATTTTATTTCTAAGGTAATGAAGGGTTCAAGCTACCTGAATTATGGCACCTCCATGCTATTCACGTTTCTACATTTAATTAATTGTGAATTTTTAAGATCCTATAAAATTTTTACTAATGTCTTAGATAATATTATATTTTTTAAAAATTAATATTATTTCTTTTAAAAATATTATCAATTCATAATGAAAAATTGCTTACAAAGAATTTATTTTTTTTCGTTAATAAAAAAAAAAAATATAATAAATTCTTAAATTATAACCAGTTTTTTTTTTTTGTTATTACAGAATGTAAAATTAATGTAAGCAATTTTTGCTGAGAATTAATTTTTACAACTAATTTCCTATTGACAAACGAGCAATGCCATAAAGATAACATAATCAAAGATAAATGTGTAATTATGAAGATTATACATCGAAAAAGAGGGGCTTCCTCAATTCAAAACTCACCTATTTCGGATATCCATTTAAATTCTTCACTAATTAATCCCCTCCTCGTCTCTCTCTCCCTCTCTCCCTCCCTTATATATTTTGTCAAATTAGATAGTTAAAAAAATTATAAAAAATTAAATTTAAAATGATATTTATTTATTTAACTTTAAATCATTGTTTCACAAAAACATAGTTTTTTTCCTTCTAATTCTCTTAAAAATAAAATTATTCAATTTTTTGTTTGATTCCTCTGACAATTCTGTTTAATTTAATTTAATATTTGATTCTAAATCTATAGATTCAATTATTAAATTAAATAAATATATATTAAATAAATATTTTATTTTTTTCCAAAAAGTCGTTAAATTATATTTTCTAAATTACATAATATTCGTGCAAAAAAAAACAAACAAAAAATTAATAATAATAATAACATAAATCTAAAAATTAAAAGTTAACTATCCTAACTTACATTAAACAATGAAACAGTTACAGTAAGAAGAGCACTTATAATACTTGTTTGTATTTAGTTGCAGAAATTTTAAACGATTAAAATGCAAAAGGCGGGATGAGGAAAGACTAGCCATAAGCTTATCGTGAGAGTGGAGATTAATTGAAATGATTAAGAATGCGGTTTGCAAACATTATAAAGACAGGAGTTAGGTAATGATAGGAATTGGATGAAGGGATTTCAGAATTGTGACTGTTATAAATGAATGTAGTTTTGAATTCAGAAATATTGGAGAGATAAATAGAATTGAAATTGAAGTAACAAACCTCAGCCTTTTTTATAAAAATAGAAAAATTTTCTATCAGAAACATCTTGCCATATTAAAGTAATAATAATACTTTATTTTGGTACAAAAAATTTCCGGCCAACATAACCCAAGTATTATTATACAGTCATATTTCTAAATAAATTATTGCAACCTTTTGTGGTGTCAACAAAATATAATACGTTTATTAGAATTCTCAATGAATTTTAAATGTTTTTATATAGAAATTCAAAAGAGATTATAAATTTTCTATATATTGTTTCCACACTGAAACTTGGATTTCTTTCAATTTATGATTTTAAAATAAAAAAAAACAAAGGAATAAATAAATAATTAGACGTTTTAATATCATTTAGATCAAATTTGATAGATTATGTAATATATAGGAGGCAGCTTGGCCGAGAGTGTAGTGTAGCAATTTTCTACACAAGAAGTCAGCGCTCGATTCCAACTAAGAACAAACTTTTCAAATAAATTCAATTTAACACCAGCTGCCTCCGGCTCAAGGAACTGTCAGTTCCTGGTTCTATTCATGCGGAAGGCAACTGGAAACCATCGCATTAACATTCCCGAGAAAAATCACCATGATTGCCAAACTCCTGAAGGGAGACGGCACCTTAAGAAGAAGAAGTAATATATAATAAATAAAACACAATAGGGGACGTTGTGGTTAGACACTTTAAAGGAGAAGATGAAAGAGTTGGGAGAGAATAGAATTCGGATGGAGGTAGCTAATGATTAGATCGGCTCGATCAACCAAGTTAAAACGGTCAAGAACTTTTGAGTTCAGAGCACTACAGACATAAGATAAATAGATAAATATTCTCTTTAAAGAAATTTATCTCAATTAGTGATTTTCAAATAATCTACATAATAGTTATTTAGTATATTTAATCAATAAAAATAGTATTAAGTATTCGCTCCAGTTACATATTTATACCTATACTATTAAATGATAGTATTATTATAAAAATTATTTTTGTTGGGTTACAAGATGATTTTTAACTTTTTAAAACTCTAAATGATGTAAGGTCATTACTTGATATAAATTAAGAACTTAGTGAGACAACTTTATCTTTTAATTTATTATTATAATTATTAATTTAACTAGAGTAGTTTATTTATATAATATATATTATATAGGGTAATATTAGCTACTTTTATGGAGAATGAATGAAGAAACAAGTGGTTGGTCGTGTCCCTGGGCATTAAAAATCACTTTCCAATCTCGACTAGAATATAGTGCATCTGTCTAAGATCGTAAATTTTATATCTTTATAGATCTATTTTTTAAGATGTATTAGTTAACCCTAAGAGGATCTTTAATTACCTTCACAATATGAGCTAATTTATACCAACAGTGTTAATGTTTTCCGTTGGGGCCACTTCCGTTCGCTTTCAGATATATATTTGTATAATTTTATGCTCTTTAAATATTCAAATAGAGGCTGAAAATTAATAGATAATGATGATCATTTTCAAAATCTAAAATTTTTCATTAAGAAAAAAAAATCTGGAGTGTCTCCACACGACTATCTCGCAAATTTGAATTGGATTAATTAACATATAATAAATTTAATTAATTAAATTATAAATTAAGTATAATTGAATTGGATTAATTAATTAATTAATTAAAAATTTAAATTTACAGAATAGTTTTGTTATTCAATTATATTAATTAACTAACATATATTAAATTTAAATTTAAAAACTTTACATTCATTTTTAAGTCAAAATTTAAAAAATGTAATTCCTGGACTTACAACGATTCAATCAAGCTGAAATTCTATATAAATATACAATTCTATATATACAATTTTAAATCATGTGAAAAACTATCAAACATAGATCTTTATTTTTTCCGGTCAGTTTAGAGGGAAAAAACAAAAACGTAGTAGGTAATGGCCCTCTTCCGAATGTGCTACATTTCTCAAAAGTTGATAGAAAACTACAAATTTTGAATAATGTCCGTGTACCAAATTTCATTATTAAATTTTATTTTATTTTATTATTATCAAACCGTTTTTTCGTAATCTTGTCTACATACATACACACAGAGACAGACAGATAGACAGACATTTTTCTCAACATTAGTAAAAATGATTCAGGGGCCATCAAAACGTATAAAAACATCAAAATCTCGACATCGAAAATTTTCTCTAGTGAGACAGTAAAAATTAATTATTATTTTTTTTAATAAGTTAAATTTTAAGAATTTAAATAAAATTTACTAATTTAATAATAACTTAAGAAATAAATATGATTGAAATATTATATATTATTATATATTGTAATGCAAAAATAAAATCCCAAAATGTAGCTATTAAATTGCTTCTCTCTTGGTTTAAAATATTTATTTGAAATTGCTGAAATTTCTTGTAATTAGCATGAAAAGTATCCTTTAGGAAATTGGTTTCAATAGGTCTTTTAAAAAATTAAATAATATTTCTAAATTAATAAGTTCGGTGACTCTACCAATTCTTTAAGTATTCTCTCATTCTAATATTTCTTTCTCTCCCCACCCTGTCTCTTTCATTGTATTTTATATATAATTTTTATAAACCATATCTAGAGATTGAAACAAATTCTATATATATAGAAAACGTAGTAATAAAGTAATTTTATAAATGTATTTAAGAGTTGACTAAATATAATGTTTAGGGAAATGAGTAAATCTACTTCAAGGACTCTACCGTCAGATTAACTTATTATTATTTCTTAAATGAATTACTACTTTGTTAAAATTTCCTTCTCGTGTATATAATAATTATATAGATATTTAAATAAATTTTAATTAAATATGTAATTTATTTTATTTCTATTTTCAATGAATTATTATAAATATTGTTATAAAAAAATAAGGGTGTTTTTTCTTTAGTACGCTTTCCAGCCGCTAGAGGGAGGTAGCCATGTTTCATGTATAAAGAAGGCGTGGCTTAGCTGCTGCCAATGGCAAGGAGTTGGCTCGCGTGGCATCCAATCGTAACGATTATCTTGATATCTTCCAACCTGTCCTCCAATCTAAAGCCTATGCAGACCAGAACTTGAATTATGACCATTTCATAGAAAGAGAAGTGCACGAAGGAAGGGGAGGGCGAATCCCAAGCGGCCGGGAATGGAATGGGGAACCCATTTCAGGACGATTTATTTATTATTTACAACGTCGATTGATATCTTATTGTATTCTTGATGTTGTGGTTGATGATGTTGTGGGGAAATGGAATAGAAAAAAAAAAAAAAATACAACAAAATCTTATGTTGAGATGCGTAATTTATTAGACATTACGATTTCTATCTTTAATTTACTGGGATCACTTGCTGAATCAAACTATTCAATAAATCATTCATTTTTTTCATAAATATTGAAATCTTAAATAATTAAAAATAAAACATGTACCTTAATTAAAAGTAGATAAGTATGTCAATAAAAAAATTAATTTTTCAATTTTTGATTTTAAATACAAGTTATGGCCAACTATATAATTAGCTATTTTGATATTCCGTTACTGTTCTTATTTAAACAAATTTATTAATGTTAGTATTCGCCAATTTCATTAAGTGCCCTCCACTCTCGAACAATGTCAAGAAAATATAATGAATTTAATTTTCTTCTTATTTTTCAATCTTAACATCTGATTTATAAGAGTGAAAATAGTAAGAATTTAGTCTTTTCAGATTTTAAATGATTTTTATGTAATAATGGTTGTTTACTATATTATATTCTAATTCAGAAAGGTATCATAATCTTCTTGAATTGTCATGTATGATTCGCTTTAGTAGGACCCTATTATTATTTTCTTATTTTTTTTAGTATTTTTTTCTTCTAGTTTTTATTTATAATAAATCAATAATGAAAAATTGAATCTTTCAATGATTAATTAAGTTCAATGAAGCTCTCTTAAAAATATTTTAATCATTTTCTGTGTTGTGTCATAATTTCTAATTATTTGGGAATCAGGCTCAAAAAAAAGTTTTAAACATTTATTGATTTGAAATATTAGTGTTGCAAATAAAATCCCTTTCGGTTCTTTTACCGAAACCCAAGTCCAATGGAAGCGACGGATTTTTATTTTTAATTTTTTTAACCTTGTCTCGTTACATTTCTTGATAAATATTATTAGTATAAAATATTATTATTATTATTATTTGAAGCTCGAGGTACCTCAGCAACAAATTCGTGTCTTAAAGAAATCATTCATCATATATGATTCATCTCATTCCTCTCAGGGAGAATTGCATCCTCTTCACCGGGGCACAGTCAGGCAAACAGTAAATCTGTATCCTGATCAATTCCATTGTATCAGACTTAACGCTCTCAGGGTAGATCACTTAGAAAGAATGAAATTTTTCTTTCAGCCAAAAGTCTATTTATTCCAATAATTAAATAAATAAATCAAAACAAATAGTTGAATAATTAAATAATTAAATAAAAAATTTCACCGTTCAAATATGTGACTGTAAAGGGGTTGCCATTGAACTACAGTAGAATTTAATAAATAAATAATAATAAGAATAAACTATACAATAAATAACAACAACAGAAAGATAACAATCTATATATACAAATAAATAGTTAATAAATAAATAATTTAAATATATAAATATTTATTATATTTAATCCTAACCAGAAACTTAAAATAATATAAAATATATTTACAATGACATGTGAAAAACTATAATATTGTTAAATTTAGAAGTTTTACGCATCATTTTGTTTATGAGGTCCAACGAAAGTAACCTTCCCTTTACAGAAAGAAATTAAATGTTATATTATTTAATACACTATGATTTTTATGAATCTAAAATGACTGTAACTGGTATCTAATTATTTCCACTTTTTTTTTGTATCATATTTTTCATTTAATTTTCTCTTCATTTATAATTTTCACACAAATAGTTTAATTCTTTTATATAGGGATTTATGGAATGTATTTAGTGTGTGTGACAAATTTGTCTTTTCGAGCGAAAAACTTGTTGCAGTAGGCGATTTATTCGCGACAAGACAATTACAATCTATTCATCAACTTGATTAGATAATTTCTTCCTTTTTTTGGATCTCACCCTTTTTTTCAAGTGCATGTCTTCTTAAAGACACTTATCAACGTTCAAGTCAAATAAAACACTGAATAAAATCATTCGTCTACATCAGGGGTGTCAAGGTAAAATGTTTTTCGCGATCGGAATTTCTACACTTACACCCCTGGTCTACATAATAATAATACAAAAAAATTCTTTGTATTTGTATGTTTGTTTAGAGATTATTTTTATTTAGATTTTGAAATTGATATCTATTTTAATTCTATACATAGGTACATACATATGTGTTTTTTCCATTTATTAATTGTGTACATAACATATAAATTTATATATGCAGATGTTTATGATTATTCGTAGAGTAAAAAGCAATTTCCATTTCAATTAGCAAATATATTTTTTTTTTAATTATCAACACGATAAATTATCAAATAATCTTGGCATTAGATATATATATATATTGAATTTCTTATTTTATTAAGATACTATCGGCATAGTCCGCTTAAGGCAATCTTCCGATAATCTAGTTGCAGAGAGAGAGAGAGAGAGAGAGAGAGAGGGGGGGGGGGGTGAACCCGAGGGATCATCTTGTTAAACTGAACATATGACCAATTTACCTGATACTCTAATTCAATGTTTCTCAACCTTTTTGGACCAAACGCCCCCTTTGTAAGACCCGCTCTTTAATTCGCCCCCCTATAAATTTTTACAGATAAAAATTTCATGATAATCCCTAATATAAGGTAGGTACACTAGGTGATACTTAGAGCCATATTGAAAAATTGAGTTTCAGAAACTGATTGCAAAATCATCTGAACTTTTTTTTTTTTTTTTTTTTTGAACCATATTGAAAAAAATTGAAAAAATAAGGAAATGTTTAAAAAGCCATTTTTATTGTTGAAAATGATTTCGCCCCCCAAAAATAACTTATCGCCCCCCAAAACCGTATAGTCAAATAATCGCCCCCTTTAAGATGTCGATCGCCCCCCAGGGGGCGATATCGCCCAGGTTGAGAATCACTGCTCTAATTGGTTAGGAGAATAATAAAAACTTTTATATAATCATTAAAAAAAATTTTTGGAACCACTCCATTATTATTATCATCATTAATTTATAATATTTTGCCATAATATAATTACTAAGTTCTTTTCATAGAATGGAAAGTGGATGATTATGTTCCTTACTTTCCAAGAACCCTCAAAAATCGATTATAACCTTGAAATTTTACATTTCAGCCCTCTAAATTAAATTCAAGATATATTTTGAAAATATTTATTCTTTTATTTTTACATATCTATTTTGTTGAAAATCCTAAAAAGTCGAGGATTGAGATTCTTATTTTTTGAAGATATTTTTATTAGTATTTTAGTGCAATTTATAAAAGTACGTACCCCATGTTCTTATCTTTTTGTTTATTCCTTGAGTCATGTCTATTTTTTTCTAATTTGCTCAAAATAAATCCCATTGTAAATAGTTTTGTTTTAATTATTATTATTAGTATTATGCTAATGGCAAAAGCCACATTTTTATTTATATAAATTACTATTACTTTATGTTAGAACTTCCTTATAAGGTTTTCAATAGATTGCTCAAGATAATGTCCGTATCTAGTATTTGTTGAAGGGAGATATCGGTGATTTTTGCATCATTGACTCTGATTAATGATTTATTACCTTCAATCACTTTTGAAGATTGAATACAGCTTGAAGGATCGAATATATTTAGAAAATAATGCAAAATTTTAAAAATAAAAATAATAATCTTTTTCATTTTATTTTAAATTATATATTAATTTATTAATTATTTTTAAATAGTTTTTAATAAATTAATTTTTTTAAAAAATATAAGTAATTTTTTTCAATTATATTAACATATTTATTACAATTTCCATCTATTTTACGTATATTAGGTGAGTATCTACTATCTATTTTTTATGATATCTTCTGAATTATCTTGTCATTCCTCCTTCTTTCTTATAAATCATAATTATAATTAAATTATATATATATATATATATATTGTATAAAAGCGATTGGCAATAAAATAAATGGCATCTTTAAAATGATGTCTTTCAATCTTCAGATTATATCAATTTACAACATAGTCTATCAGTTAACTATTCAAACTCGTTCACTAACATATCTAATCTTATTATACTTACTAACAAAATTGTAACTTTCCATGAATATATCTACAGGTATGTATCTTTCTGATCTTGGAAACAGCACACACGGGTATTACGGGTGTTTTTTATAAGGAAGAATTAATTTGATTATCTCATTTTTAGGCAATAAATATATATTATAATTATTATAAATAAGTTTTATATATGATATTTTAAAACAAATCTCTCTATTTCTTTAAATTAAAATTTCATATTTTACTGAAAAATAAATAAATAAGATCCAATATTTTCATTAAAAAATGGTAGCTTTTAGAATAAATGAATTAATTTAAATAATATCTGGTGATCCTTTAGAAGTGGAAATTAAATTATTTATTTATTTTATTTTTTTTGATTTTTTTTTTTGATTTTGGGAATTTATAAAATCTTCTAATATTTTTGTATTCATTGTAACACAGTCTTTACTAAAAAATAAAGCTATTCAGTGAGGAATGTGAAACATTCATAGATTTTTTATTAATGGTTTAGTTTAATCCCGGAAATTAATTGATAGTTTTTTTTTGGATTTATATTTATTGATATGTTGAAAGACAGTTTATAAGTCTATATTCTATATAACAATAAAAAGATAGTTGAGATTTAGGAAAAAAAATAATAAAATAAATAATAGTACATCATAATAATTATTTCTCAAAATTTTGGAAAATAAATGAATAGAAAAACTTAAAACAATAAATTTGAAATTTACAGTTCATCAAGATAAAATTTTATTTTAATATTTATTTCATATTTTATTCTAATTTTAATCAATTTACTAACAAAATCTTTATATAGGTATATATAGAGTGAAAGAAAGAGAGAGAGAGAGAGTGAGATATTTTTCATAGTTCAGAGCATCTTTTCGAAATTAGAGGTTAACTTAATTTTCAGTTTTTTATATTCTTTTTTTAAAATTGTACCTATCTATAAAGTTTATTTAATATTATAATAATATATTTATTTAATTTATGATATATTCCCATTTTTTATATTTTATAAATTTATAGATTCAAAGGGCTTCAGTTATTACCATGTATTCAATAACTATTAGAATAATATTTTTCTTTGAATTGAAATTGAATTGTATTATTATATTTTCTTATTATTTCCATTTAGTAAATTTAATATTTTATAGTGCATATTTCGATTTAGAATATCGAATTGTGATTTATGTTCAAGTGACTCTCTGTCTGCAGACTCTCCATCCATTGATCCATCCATCGACTTGGACTGAAATGGAGAGTTGACGGTTGCCCTGAGGGAGTTAAGTGAGGCTAGCTAAGCTAAAAGCGAGCGAGCGGTGCGTGCGCCGGAGGGCCGGACTCAGCTGAGTTGGGACGACGACGAGGCGCTCCAGTCCCGCGCCGGCCGCCCGCTCGCTAACTTCTTGTTCATAGAAACAACAACAACAACTATCCATACACAATACAATACTACATAAAGCAAGTGAGAACAAAGTGATTGTTTTATCAAGCAACAACAACAACACCCACACACAACAGACAAACAAGCCATCAGATATAGAAAGTAAAAATCAACCCTTCAATCAAAGGGTGAGTAAAACAAAAATATATTTATCCTCTACATCTAAAAGATATTTATATTTAATAGTATATATAATTGTTTTATTTTTTAATAGATAATTATTTTGATTAAAATTTGACTTACAAATTTATTAAAACAAAAGATAATATTATCTTTAATTTTTTGACATTTTAAATCATATTAAATTTTAAATAATTATTATTAATCAAGTAGTATAAATTTTTGTTATTATATAATAAGTTTAAAATAGAATGGAATAGAGAATTCAGTATGTTTCATTCAATTGTATAATTAATATGGATTTTCTTTTCTTTATATTCAAAACAAAAATAATTTTTGAAAATTTACATCTGAAATAAAGATTTTATTTGTAGTTTTAACGCCAATTTTTTTTTTTATTTATTTTGTAAATATTAATTCATTATTATGATACATTTTACTATTTGAGAAGGAATAATCAAAAATAATGAGTCAGAAATGTAGCTATTACAAAAATAGGTATGGATTTGTAAAATATCTTTTAAAAAAGTAAAATTTCCTATTATTCTTAAAAAATTGTCTGAATAATTTATAAAATAATTATTATTTGATCTTACAAGTAAACCTTTAGAAATAAGAAATATATAATTATTATTATTATTATATAAAAAAGACGAATTTATAAACAAATATTTAATTAAAATTCAAAAAAGGGATTTAGACATATTCATCCAAAAGCATATAAAAATGGATATAAAATTTAACTCCATCGCCATCATATTTAATATAAATAAATAAAGATTAATGATGAGGATTAAAAATTTAATTATTTTATAAAATAATATATGAATACCATTTCTAAATATTCATTGAAAAAATATATTTTATTATATATTTAAATATTTCTTATATATATTGAAAAATTTGACATTTCAAGCTTCGAAAACTGAAAGTGAAAAAATTATAATCAATAATAATATTATTATAATACAATTTCTAATTATTATTCAAAATTTATATATGAATAAAAAATATATTATTTAAATAAGAATGCTCTCACTAAATAACAAAAATTAAAAAATTCCTTTATCAATTCCATATGAATATGATATTTTAAAATATTGTAAAAATTATATTCAATTATATTTATCTTGTATAGATTGATAATAGAATATAATTTTGTTTAATGACATTATAAGTTTTTATAAAATAAAAATAAAAACAAAAAATACAATAAATAGATAATATTATCTTTATGTCCGATTAGATAATCTCCCATTTTGAAAATACCATTACCTTTTTTTCTGTCAGATAACAATTAAATAATCATATTTTATTATTAGATATACTCTTATACTTTCAAAAGTAATTTATTTCTATAAAAATACTTTTCTAAAAAAATTTATTTAAATTTTAAAGATATTTTTTTATGCATTAGTAAATGTATTACTAATTCTATTATAGAGAAGAATAGTTTTAATCATTATAAAATATTAAAAATGAAATATTTTATATTCTAATATTTTCCATTATGAATATAATAATAATAATAAAAAAAAATTTTAATTTTTTAATTGTTATAAGAAATTTAAATTATTTTATTTTTATAATTTTATAAATATTTTAATAATATCGTTTGAATAGGTCATTATGGTTCTGAATATGATAAAATAAATTAAGAGGGTTATAGTCGAATTTAAGATTAATAAAGTAGATACTTGAATAAATAAGAAGAAAAATATCTTATATTCAATTAGGAATATTTTTTACATATTTTATATATAATTTATTAATAGACAAATTAAAAATTCAATATCTATTTATAACTCCAGAAAATTAAATAACATTTTTACCATCTTAAATTTCATTTTGAAATAAATAAATTTTAATAATTTTAATAATAATTTTGTGATTAAAAAAAGAAATTTATGAATAGAAAAATTATTTTATTCATTTATTTTATTTGTTAATTTTTAGTTATAATAAATAATTTATTTTTAGGTTTTAAAAAATATAGAATTTATTGTAAAAAAAAATACCATCACAACAGAAAATATTCGATGCCAAAACTTTGATGTTTTTATATTTTTTGAAGGTTCCTGAGTCATTTTCAAGATTACGCAAAAATGGTTTGAATAATGAAATTTGGTCCACGGGCATTATTCAAAATTCATAGTTTTCTATCAACTTTTGAGAAATGTAGCTCATTCGGAAGAGGGCCATTACTACCACATTTTCATTTTTTTTCCTCTAAACTCTAAACTAACCATAAAAATAATGATAGAGGTTTGATATTTTTTCACACGATTAAAAATTGTATAAAACTGCTATATGTAGAATATCAGCTTGATTGAATCACTGAAAGTACAGGAATTAATTTTTTTAAATTTTGACTTAAAATTGAAGGTAAAGTTTTTAAATTTAAATTTAATATATGTTAGAGTTTAATTAATTTAATTGAATAACAATACTAAACTGTAAATTTATATTTTTTAATTAATTAATTAATTAATCCAATTCAATTTTACTTAATTTAAAATTTAATTAATTAATTATTTCTTAGTATTTTTCTAATGTTTTTAATTTAAATTATAACTGAAGAATTATAAACAAAGAGAATATTATATTTTATTTATAATTAAATACATTTTTTTGTATTTTAATTCTAATTTCAATCTTTCTCTTTGTCTCTCTCTCTCTCTCTCACTCTGAAGATTATATTAAATATATAATCTATCAATTAATGTTCTTTTTTATTTGTATATAATATTTAAATATTCCCATAAAGTGAGTTTCCTTATGATAAATGCTCAATTTAATTATTATATTTATAGAATGTATTTATAAAAATTTTCTTTAAAATTTAATTTAATAATTATAGAAATAATAAGTAAATTATGAATAATAAATAATTATTTTATTTTTGATTATTATTATTTTTTAAAAACTAAAGGCTGATAGAGAAGAGTGGGGAGTAGGCAGACGGGTCAGCCAATATGAATCACACAGCAAGAAAAATGACGTATCTTATCAGTCTTTTATGAAATCACTTCAATTCCTTTTGATTAAGTCATCATTAAATTGTGTTTAAAATCAAATTCTGAAATTAAATTTTCTTGTTTTATTTCTTTTTTGTTATAGGTATTATATAATAATCTATTATCAAACTGATTAAAACATGGATAAATTGATATGTGAATTTAACATAATTATGTAAATTGATAAGAATCATGAAAAGAATAGAATTAATATCATTTAAGTATATACTATATAATCTAATACTATCTATATACCTACTACTATTTGTAAATTTATAATATTAAAATATTAGTTTTTTCATTGATATCGATTTATGGGTGAGGCCGTTCTTGTTCTGATAGTTTCAAATGTTTTAATACATTTACAAAAATCTATTTTATGTAGGCGTGGAATTAAGTGAAAGTTTTTCCCTTTAATCAACCCCTTTCAAGCTTTAAAAACACTCAACTATTTCATTTACAATTTATAAAACTATTATTATTATTTATTTAATTATTTGTTATTTTGATAATATATATTTTTTCTTTTTATTTAAAGAAATATTGTAATTGTAATATTTTTTTTAATTCTTAAGCATCCTATCCATATGGCCGATAAACAAAGATTTTTCTTATTGAAACATTTTTATTTTTATTTGTTCAGCTAAAAATATTTATATTTGTTATCTTTTCATTCTTTTTTCTTATCATACTGCAATTGGTCATTTTTGATAACACACGCGAAAGGGAAAGAAGAATGATTACATTGCCTGGTGCTCGTGTCACGTTACCAAAAATAAATCAATTTACACATTAACGACCTGTTTTAAAGTATAAAAATAATTTTTTTTAGCGAGATTAACGAGATTAACATGTATTTTCTTGAAAAAATCTATTACATGAATAAAGTAAACACTTTATGAAAATAGTCATTAAAAAAAACTACAAGTTCCTAGAATAGTAAAAAACTCATTTGAAAATATTAAGAATAAAATCGAATATTGACAATTTCTATCTGAAAAAAACAAGTTTGAAAAACGTGTTCCGAATACTCGAATGGTTAAACATAAGACAAAGATAGAAATATTGAAGGTGCGTTTGTGTGTGAAAGAGAAAGAGAGGGAGGGAGAAATATACAAAGTAAATGACATTACTCCACATGGATATAAATAGTGCAGCCAAATGTAAAACACATTATTGAGGCAAGTAGTAAAATCTCAATTCAACTGATAACATAATCCATTAATATTATCAGAAAATAGATATTATTGAAATTCAAAACGTTACAGATCCTATTTACTTTCACAATATACAAAAGTATCTCGATTATTTGAAGATCGGGGCACCTCAGCAACTACGGCCATTTGTACCTTAAAAAAATCATCCATCGTATATGATTAATCTCATTTCTCAGTAAGCAATCCCTTCAAAGAGAATTGCATCCTCTTCGCCGGGGCACAGCCAGACAAACAGTAAATTATTAAATCCTGACCAATTCCATTAGGTTAGGCTTAACTCTCAGTTAGAAAGAATGATTTTTTTCTTTAAGCCCAAAAATTAAATAATTAACTAATTAATAAATACAATATACACTGAGGTGCAAAAAAAGTGGAACGCTTAGAAAAATTTGATTTTTTCAAATAATTTTCAGGAAAAACATATATAGTGTTTTATTTAAACTTTTAATTAATTGTTACAGATATTTTAAAACATTTTTAGAGTGAAACAATTTTCAAAATTCTGATAGTCCAAACACTTACCAAAAATTATTTGAAAAAATCAAATTTTTCTAAGCGTTCCACTTTTTTTGCACCTCAGTGTACAATAAATAAATAAATAATTAAATAAATAATAAAAAATATCTCCACTCAAATAATTGACTATAAGGGGGTCCCCATTGAGCAGGAATAGAATATAATAAATAAAACAACAATTTTTATTTCAAATAAATAGATAATAAATAAATAGCTAAATATTATATTTTGTATAACAATATATAATCCTATCCAGAAACTTAAACAAATTCTCAAAATTTTCAACCTTACCTAATACATTCTTGATTTTTAAATTTTCAATTTTACATGACTTTCTTGCCGATGCATTCGAAGGACATTCGACAAGAACAATAAAATATCTAGATAACTAACATATATATAATAGAAATATTCTAAAATTTCAAACATTAATTTTAAATCTTATAAATACCTATTAAGAATGGAAATAAATAAAATAAAGATATTCGGTATTGAGAAAAAAGTACAAGTAATAATTTGTTATTTGACGGATAAATATAACAATTTAATATAAGTATAATATTATTTTATTCCATAAGCTCTCCTATCATCAAGGCTATTTTTTACTGATTCATCATCTTGTAATTTTTGACAATAGTATATATTAAAAAAGGATTTCTAAGAAATATTATGCAATTTTTAAAAAATATTAATAATATATTATAATTCGAAAATATATTATTTGAAATTTCAGATTAATAAGAACTTTAATGAAAAAATTGACACAAATAATTATTAAATAATCCACTAAATTAAATATATTGAGAAAAATATTTGTGACTAGATGTATGTTTCTCAACATGGGTCAATCGTCCATCAAAAGAGATTTGATAAATACGAGGGCAGGTTAATATGTCCAACACTTTTTAATTTTCCAGTCTCTTAAATGAAATGGCAACACTGCTCCTGTCAGCAGGCAACATCAGCTGACTCCTGTCGAAATTTATTTTTTTATTTTTATTGGACATCCATCAAAACAGAAAGAAATTTCTATGAAAATCCATGAATTGGGATACGAATTGCTCCCTCATCCGCCCTATTCTCCGAATTTAGCCCCGAGTGACTATTTCTTATTTCCAAAATTGAAGAAATGATGAAATATTATGATGTCCTCGACATAAAAAAATTCGAGTATCTTTGAAAAACAAAATAATTTTTTTATCCAAAAACCTGGGTTTCATATTATTTAACAAATTTAATAATTTTGATTTTATTTGTAACTATCTAATTGGAAAAAATTTGATTGGTTGTATTTAAGATTCAAATATTGAAACAAGTAATAATAATAATAATAATTATTAATAAATTAAAAATTTATGTTAACAAAATCCTGAACATAGAAGTGTTTCTTTATCAAGATATCAAATTTTAATGATCTGATCAACCTCTCCTCTCAAGTCAATTTGTTGCAACGATCACAGCTATTAAAATTCCCTATCTTTGAATATATTTGTATCTATAAATGTTGTCACCCTCTTCAATATAAATGGAAGTAAATATACATATTAAACTAATCATATTAAACTTTAGCATGTATACATTTAAATTTAAAAATCACAAAATCAAGAAATAAAAAAAAAAATATGTTTTTGAAGGAGTTATTTTTATTCATGGTCAGAGTATTATTATTATTTACATTATTTTTTTTTAAAAGTATTTAATTATTTATGTCATGATCGAAGGAAAAATAAAATAACAACTATTTTGACTAGAAATCTTAAAATCATTGATTTTGATTTTATTGAGTGATTTCAATCCCACACTCGAAATTCCCAT